>JBBMHQ010075587.1:0-12326 GCA_037834295.1 Postelsia palmaeformis
CTATGGTCATACGACTACGGCCATGCATGAGATCGAGTACATATCTCCTATCGAGTACACCCCCCCGCTCCTGTTTACCCACATGACACGCACGCAGAACATTATCGTCACGAAGAGGTGGCTGTGGTACAACCGGTGCCTCTTCGATAGCCAATCTGATGTTTCCATCCGTCTACGAAGCGGGCGATATAATTGGAGCCAAAATAAGCTACTGTAGGAGACCGATGTTTTCGATCTCGCCAAGGTCTCTTTCCCTTAAACCCTCTGGGTGTTGAAAACAGCGACCAAGGCAATGGTTGATATGTTTGGTGTTATCAACCAGCTGCTGCCTAGAAGCAGCGTGAGGGCCCGAGGGTACGCGTAGAATCGAGTTGCGCCCGTTCTGCGGTACGGCTCGTTGCATTGTCACTCGCACACCAATTACTGTATCATCATCCCCCAAAGGCGCAGTGGCCACCATGGTTGCTCTTCTCGTCGTTTTCTATCGCCAATGCTAATGTTCTCCTTTGGAAACCCCAAGAGGTGTTGTATACCAATCTGTTGGGATTCTGATTGTTCATATCGACGACTGCGCGGAGCACCCATTTCTGGCAACAACATTAGTGCTAGGGGACGGTGAGTCAAAGGAAAGAGGGTCAAACAGCGGTCTGAAGCCTGTTACTACAGTAAGATGGTGGACGTGATTGGCACTTACATTATATGAGGCTTTTCACGTGAAGATCTATACCTGGTATATAAACTCTGACCAACAACTGACTTTCGTGAACACATTTTACGCAATAGAAGGGCCGCTTTTAAAGACAAAAGATTAAATAGCAACTTTTTTTTGATGTTTGGGAACTAAATAAATGGTAAGTCCAGCCAAAAAAACGTCAAACTCTTCTATCGGCAAACACATCAAAATAGCAAAACGTTTGCTATTCCTACTGACACGGAAAATATTTGGCAAATAAACGTGTCAGGTTTTAAACACGCTCTGTACAGCAGAAAGCCGGTATAGGCGACATCCCTTGTCGAGGAATAGGTGGCCTGGAGAGGGGTGCATGCACAACTAGTAGACCCCAGAGATCGAGAGGTCTTCCAGACCGAGCATATGCACGTGTCGACTGTCTTGGGGAAGCTGGGAGGGCTGTTTTGTTCAGGTTGACTTGGGCACCACCAAAACGATAATTGTGCCACACCCACACGGGGCGCGTCACCCTCGTCGCGGACCCCATCAGTCAGCGGCGCTACCAGCACAACCAGTGCCGTCAGCACCACCCTCTACCCTCTATGTCCCCTTGTATTGCAGAGGTTCGTGCTAGTCAAGCGGCGGCGTGCGGTTTATACAACCCGGCGTTGACGTTATTGGGCTGAAAAGGCAAATGAAATAGCAAATTTCAAGCTCCATGAACTGGCCAACGAACGGCCAGGGAGCTTTCCTGGAAATGTTTGGCAAGTTGTTTGCTATTTTGGCAAGTCGGAATTTTCATAATTTGCTATTTTAGCCAAGTTTTTTTGCTGAAAGCGTCTCGTTAAAAACGACCCTAAGACCGATACAACGACTAAACGGGCTTGCAAATAACACTACAGATTACACATCAGATGCAACTCCTTTTACCCTTGTAAGGCCGCAGTCCCGTTTTGGGAGCAAACTACGCATAATTTGTATGAAATGTCCCCAAAACAGGATTGCAGCCCTGACAGTTCTAAAAGGGTTAAAAAAGCGTTGAGTTCGCAGCACAGGGGTGCGATTTCTTTCCGGTGCTCGTTTTATCTCGACACAACGGTAAGGTTGGTTGCTACAACTCGATTTTTTTTTCGGAAGGTTCTCTCTCGACCAGATATTATTTCCGAAAACACCTTGTTTGGTCGTTGCTAGCAAACCTTCCCATTTCTGGAAGAAAATTCGACAAGCGCTGAAGAACGATCGTAGCACCCCTGTGCGAACGAGCTTAACGCTCTTTATACGGTAGACCACTTGGGGTGGAGATAAAATGACCATTTAGACGTTACTATGAAAACCAAGCGATTATTATATTTACGGCCAGAGTGGTATTGGGCAGATCGAGACTCGAGGAGCTCCCGTCAGTGCGAAACATTCAGGCTAAAAAAAGAGCATCACCTACCACCATAGTACGGATCGTCCTTCCTTTAATAGCGTCGTTTCATTCGACCATGGGCGGCCTCCTCACCATCCTTGCGTAGTCCTCGAGAGGGATGTCTAGCTCTGGGGTCAACACGTTGACGTTGCTGATAATCTCCTCGACCTCGGGCGGCCACGCCTCCATGAGAACCTCGATGTCCGGCATGTCTTTCTTGTAGTTTACCTTCAAGCCAAAACACAGCCGCAGGTGAGCAAATACGTATGATGCATATAAACTTCGTATATACACATACGTGTGTGCATCAGCGCGCCGCGCACGTGGCGAGGACCGCGATGATTCTGGCGAGTGAGTTTCCTCGTCAGCCGACTCACGAAATGAGTACGAGGTACCAGGTATGAAATAGTAGTCGAATACCACTCAAGATATTCCTCAATAACTATTAGAAACGTTCCAGTCGAGATGATCCTATGAATAGAATGTAAAGCAAACTGCTCATTTTGCCATACATCGACTCGATGGCACTGCTGTCGACTCGATTGCGAACACTTAGGAAGTAAGAATAAGTAGTAATGGTACTCACAGTACGTACGATATACCAGGTATTACCCAGGTTTTGTCTTAGAGCGGAATCTTAGTCTTGAAACATTCGCGCGAACAGATTACCATCGGTTGAAACCCGGTAAGGCCTCAAGGACTACGCTCTCGTTTTGGGGAAAAACCACTTGGGATTAAAGTAAAAAGTCAGGTTTGCATACAGGTCAGCGGCAAAAGGGTATTATCACGGAAGAAAAAAAGTAGCAGCCCATCGCATTGAGAACATCAGAGCAAAGCAGTCGCCTGGGCACCTGGGGTGGCGGCTTGGTGCGATGTAGGTCGTTGATGTTCTGGATCCACGTGTCGATCTCCGCTGGGTTCTTGTGAGCGTTTTCGATCGACCTAGTGCCACGGACGAGACGGCGACGTTGAGGGTTACCATACCGCTCATTCGACACAATTGTTCACAGCTGTGGCATATCCTCTACAGATCATTGACAGATAGATAAATCTCTGATCTATATGACTACGTTATCGGGTGGGAGCCGTAAAATCTGCATGATCTAGGACATGTTTCCTGATTGGATCTGTGCTTTACAGGCCCTGTACAACCTCTCATAACGTCAAGTTACAATCTAGGTGATCTATATTGTGTGTCTGATGAGTCGTACGTGTGAATGAACACTATGGTTTTAGGGCCACTGCCGTGTAAGACAGCACGAGTATAACTACAGTAATTCTAACCCCAACCCAATCGAACAATTTACGGCGTTAGCCGCCTTTCAACCCCAACCCAATCAAACAATGGATGGGGATAGTCACCTTCCTGACCCCAACCCAATCAACCAATGGATGGGGTTAGTCGCCTTCGTCCCGTTCACAGCGGTTGTCGAATAAGTGAGTGAGCTTTACCGGTGACGCTGGTCGCACCCTTCCGTTAGCCTTTCGCAAGCATGCCACACCTATGCTACACCTGTGCTACACCTGTGCTACTACGACTTTTACCTTTCTCGGGGCAGCAACCACGGCCCATCAAAGGCATTTTCCACCAAGTACTATATGATATGTGCTACGATCGAGGTAGTATCTGAACTTCCTGAGAAACTTCTGAGGCTCCTCACTTGAGGAGCCTGCACAGCCGATTTGGAGAAGAATGATCAGCCAACAACCCCGATACACAATCCCCACGGGTTAGGTATTTACCGATGAACGTTGAAAAGTAAACATCGGGCCCGCCGATATTGGGTAGGTTCTCCGTTGTAATGGTTGAGATGCCCCCCCTCAAGTAAGTAACGCCTTTTAGGCGCAAAACATTGAAGCCCCTACCGTACCACAAGTCCCCTATATATCGATGTACTTCGTATGGCATCAAGCGGACGACGCTGGGACATCACGCTAATATATCATATCATAGGGGGGTCGAAAGTCCCCCAGACTAGAATTCCGAAACAAATATTGTAGGCTTTGAGGGTGATTGATCATATCCCCCAAGAGTTGCAGGTACAAACACGGGTGTAGCGGCCGTGCAGCCTCAGCCCCAGTTATATGTATCGCTTTGTGCGCACAAAGCCGAAATTGTCAACGATATCTCGTATCTGGTGGTCCGACCGACCGATCCACCAACGCGCACAAGTTGACGGCACTTATAATCGTGATACTGCGCAGTTCATGGCGACAGCTAAACATGATTGAGAAACAAAGGCGAACGCTTGACGTACTTCCCAACACCCGCGACGTATATAGGGTGCATGGTAAAACCGTCCGTTGAGAAATTGGAAAATGATGCGATGACTTATACTTGGGTGGCATACCCTCGCTTGGTTGCGAACACGACCGCTCTAAACAACTTTCAACGAACCTGACTGCAACGTCTCCGTGTTGCTTTTTAGAAATCGCCCTCAGCTGTAACTCAAGCACTGTAGCATCGCTCTGGTTGGCCGCGGGCTCGTCCAACACCTGCAGTAAAGCATGCACGATCAGTGAATATTGCAGCCGATCAGAACGGTTGCTCAACACAAACCATACGTCGCGTCGTCCGGCACTTGGAAAGAGTTAGACGTACGTTTGCTTGTATCTTCTTACCGTATATCAGGTATTAAAAAATGATTTCCGCGTGCAATTTGGATAAACGATATCGCGCGTCCTGCCAGAATCGAACCCGCGACGTGCCAGAAGGGCTTATCGATATGGGTCACGTCGTTCTCGAACTGGCCGGGAATGACCGGTAACGACTTGCACCAAGTTCGCTTCGTCCCTCGAAGATGCATTGATCCTGTCCTGGCTAGAAGGGATAACCTACTGTACTACAGTAGTCAGTCAAGAGGTAGACTATTGGGCTACTCGGTCAACGGAGAACCTACTGTGCAATTCAGTCAATGGATAGCCTACTGTGCTACTCAGGCAACAGATAACTTACTGCTGTGCTACTCAGTCAACGGATATGGCCTCCTGTGCTACTCAGTGAACAGATAACCTACTGCGTTACTCAGTCAAGGGGTACAACCTGCTGTATTTTTCAGCCAACGGGTAGAACCTACTACGTATTAACAAGCTAACCAGTCAACGGATAACCTTGCTACTCTGTCGACTGTCCACTGAGCAATAGACTATCCTTTCCAGCGGACATGTCTGACTCGCCTTGGATCCCAGCTCGTCGGTGTTATTGTCTGGACGGGGGACCTTGAGGAAGGCATCCATATCACCCACTGCGGGGATAAAGTCCGGGACGAAGCATCGAAGGGTCGTGTCGAGGTCCACAGCGTGCGCCTTATAGCGCCCAATGTACTGAAAGAGGTCCTTGATCTCCGCTGACACGTTCAGATGAGAATAGTCCGCAGGATCGTACGCCCTGGGAACGAAACGGCCAACGCGGTACGTAGACGTATTTTGATGTACGCACACGTGCGTGCGTGCGTCTAATCGAAAAGCGTCGTCGATAGGTCGTCTATTGGAGGTGTGTACTGCGACTTGTTCTCCGGTATAGCCCTTGAAACAGCATGAGTGCAACAAATTGATCAGACTTTCTGGCCGAGATATCGGTTGGAGCAATATGAACACAACAATTTGACATGCATATATATAGACGATACGTTTATTCGAACAATATGAACGCAAAATCTTGAACAGACACACGGCCTATTAGCAGCGAGTCGAATTGGCTTCGATGGACGACTGAGACCACCTCCCGGCGCGTGCCTTCGAGCTGCGCTTCCGCGTCAAGGGACTCGGCGAAATAACACAGCAACAGGGACGATCACGGTCGGAGAGCGAGAGTAGACGCTCGGCTCTGACGGTGCACGGCACGCGCAGCGAAAAACACAAGGCTTTATTTTACTTTTAACCCTGCGGCGGACTGGGAAAAAAACAAAGGACAGCTGTATCCACGATTCGGGAATACACCAGTACCGTCAGAAATTGCGTAGAAAGTTATTTTTGCAGTGGTATGAGGGCTATCTTCACCGCACTTCCACTCACATCTGTGTCGTGTGTCCATTTCAACTGCAATACAGTATATAGCTAAGACTTTACACATCGGGCGCACCATGATCTACATATCCTCTAGATACTAACCCGCCGTGACGCGTTGTTGTGAAGGATCTGTATATTACAGATCCAACCCAGGAAACGTGTCCTAGACTAGGCAGAGTACACGACTTCCACCCGGTAACACGAGCTAGATCATACAGATCGAACAGATCATGCAGATCATACAGAATACACAGATCATACAGATCTATCTACCTACCCCTGAAATATCGAAATGAGCAATGACACGACAGGGGGTGGTACCTCATTTTCTGAGCCCCTCACGTAAGGATCTCAATATATCGCCGGAAACATGACCTTCCATGAAGAAGGTTGTCCGCGTAAACCCGACCAACATTTCTATGCGCTACGTACAGCAGTAGTCCTAAAAAACAAAATATCAGGTATTCTACCGTAGTAAAAGGTATCATACTAAACCGGTAGTTTGCTCATTGCATAGAGGATCTCATCCCATGTCAGAAAACTAATAATGAGCCAAAAAAAGTGGCACCCCTACCCTACCCTACATCAGATCATGCAGATCATGCAGATCATGCAGTGGGGATCGATCGGTGGTCTGCTCGATGCGTGCAAGGGGTGCACGACTGCTGCTGGCCACAACGGTTTCAACTCACCCTTCGATTTTGAGGGTGCTGCTTCGCTCGTCGTCGTTGCTTGACGACTCAGAGCCACTCTCGCTGCCGTCACTACCTCCGCGGCCGCCGCCGCCACTTTCACCACGCCCTGCGCGCATGGCTGAGGACGACAGGCCCGCCACCGCGGAAGCGACCGCCCCTGACGGCGCAGTGGCCTACAGAAAATGTGTGTATGTGCATGTGTGTGCTCGTCGAATTGGATGCATGCCGACTTATTCGTCGCGCATAGATGTACTGCTGTATGATATTTATATACCTGTAGTACAGTACAAGTACAGTGCTGGTGTGTGGATAAAACCACGAAAAATGAAAATATCTAGAAGAAGGTATGGACGGGGGAAACTAACTAATGAATGACTCGATATATTTGCCAAAGTGTTGGATATCGTATCGATATTTTGATATATCGCATAGTGTGTGTATTCGTCGGACTAAAAATGCCTGGCGACGTGTGTGCCGGACAATACCCGGCACGTGACACGCATACTTGCATGATATGTATATGCCATAGTGTTAGATATCGTAACGACAATTTTGATATACTGCTGTATCCAAAAGAAACAAAGAACTTTCAATATGCATCGTGCGAAATGCGTTTTATGTCCCTCCATCCTCCGACAATCGCCGTGTTTTGTTCTTGAGCAGACACTGAACAAACACTTCGATGTGTCGAATTTCAAAAATCGTATCGATTACGATTTTTTGTTGCTGTTTATCGGTATCGTATTTTCTCGTTCGATATATGATACACAACACTGGCACGCCACATAGGTATGATATGTATATGGCAGGGGAACGGCCTGGCGGGCGACCCGCTCGGGTTGAAAACAAAATCCGATGGACATCATCTAAGAGGGCTTGATCCAGAAACAAGAAATGCGTGATGGCCCGCGGTGTGGCTGTCAATAAACGACACCCCGTGCAAAATAGCGAGCCGGTTCATCGAATTCACATACCCTCACGGCCTCTGCTGCTGATGCAGCATGAAGAGCCAAGGCGTATCGTGAGAATCAAACTTCGATGCATGTTGTGCAACCAGCAGAGCCAGTGATCGTACGAAGGCTCTTGTGCACGGGGGCATGTCACCCGGTGCCCGAAACCAACGATGCACGTCAAGGAAGACACCGGTGACTCTGAGCACCGGCTGACTATCGATCTGACACGAGACTTGAACAAAAGGATGCATAGAATCGAGCGAATCACGATGTCTTGTAGATCATCTAGGCCCTGACCTGCCATTATGAGCTGTTGTGCAGGATGTGCATGGTGCGGGTGGAACCCAGGAAACATGTTCTAGGTCCTACAGATTGTACGGCTCTCACCCGGTAACACTCTAGCTGGATCATACAGATAATACAGATCGTACAGATCAGGAATCCGTCTGCGCTGAACGAGCTATATCATGAAGTGGGCATATATCATCTGTCCATCCGTTGTGAAACATTTTTCGAGTCTCACCGTTTTTGCCGATATGGACGGGTTGCGTTCCACGGCGGGAGGTGCGCCTAACGTGCGCTTCTTTGTCGTAGCTGTATCCGCCCCTTCTCTCGTGTCCATGCTCGAGTCTGGTATCACACGAAACCACGAGGCGAACAGTAGTTGTGACCGGGATCATTTTAACTCTGGTTAATACTGCAGTACGACACCGACTTGATACCGCCTGAAGGACTCTTCAGACGTGAGCAAGGAAAACAACGATTAGACGCGAAGAGATTGCTGCGGATATTGGACGGCGTCGTGACACACTTTGATTTGAGTATCGCTTGATGTTGCCGCTGCTTGAATCCCACTCATCTCTCTTCCCAGCCATTCCGCAAGTCCGTCGACTTTGCTGCCGCGTCCTGAAAACCCAACACTTTACATATGTGATACGGCAAAACTCTAAAACTACGACATACCAGGTATGTGATACGGCAAAACTCTAAAGCTACGGGTCCGTTTACCCACCGTCGTCAGCGCTACTGAGATCGTAGGCCGCGTCGAACTGGTCGTTCTTCACGTCCTCTCCGACCTAAAAACGCGAACCACGAACCCGACAAATCGAAGGAGGGGTGTCACGACAGCGTTACAAGAAGGCAGTAGCCCCCGTCAGTGCCACTAGTTGGGGCCACATCGCGGAAGATTCCGTAAGTTTCAGTACAGTATAAGCCCACGAATGAAGGAATAATCTACGAATCACATGAGGCTCAGTTCAAATAATACATATTCTAAAAATATTACCAATTTCTGGAGCGCGCTAAGAAAACCGGATTAAGAAATCGTGCGTAGCGGTGAGCGCTAGACTGAATCCTTATACTACTGTAGCCTATTCCTTGAGGTTTTTCAAGAACGGTGGCTCAGTAAGGCCCTTAAAATCTTGCTCAGAATAGGTATATTTTGTTGGCGGCTCCATACTGTAATCAAGCAATATCGTGCTGCCATGATGTCGTGTTGCCATGCAGTGGCCGGCGTCAAATGATTTCCGGTTGTGCATATATGCCTCGTATATGATAACCGTGTACTGGTATTTACGTTAGTACCCGCGCCGCATCAAGCGGTGAACATGCAAGTATGCGGTCGTGCCAGCATCAGCCTGTTCACCCCTCCGTACCTATCGATACAGCAGTATCTGAAGCGATCCACGAGGGGTAACGCTAATCACGTCGTCTCCGGCTGGGTTCTCGAGTGCTTACCATGTTTTTATTGGACAGGGGTCCTTAAAATACTGTATTTACACCGATTTCCTTCGCTACATTGTGTATGCTGCCGGTTCTCTCATGATAAGATATACCATAATGCCATAGAAAACAGCCCAACAAAAAATTCAGCCTTGCATTTCCGAGGAATCAACAAACTCGGCGAGGGATACCATCAAAATCAGTGTGGAAACACATCCTTTCTCAAGCATGAAGTCTACGTAGCCTGGGGCAGCATCCTGGTTTCGACGCGTGGTACAATAGGGCATGCCTTACAGCATTTGTCGGACAAACGATTTCCGAGTACTGGGGTTCCTAGAGGGCACTGACAGCACTGACAACACACTACCTAATGAGGCATGCTTCATATCGTGAATATCTTTTTTTTGTCAGCAATTGTTATCAAATAATGCCTAACGATACGCCGAGGTTTTAAAAAAGCGTCCATTCTTTTCTCCATAATCGGCTTTTGGGAGAGAGAAATCGAGTTCCTCAAGTTATCAGCCTCATAAAAAATAGGCGCGCTACCCGTATCGTAGCGCGCGTGTTTCTTTTTCTTGTTCTTCTAGTTATTGTTAGACGGCTGGTACTGGCTGTATCGCCTAAGCATCGATTTCAGTTCGTCCCCATACGAGTCACCCCCAGCCACAGCTGCACCTTTTCCTCGTCGCTCCGATCTCTTGGGCTCGTCGGTTCCCGTTGTCTACCCGCTGCCGCCTTCAGCACAGCAGCATTGCTGCTCTGTCCCACGCCATCCGCGGCGGCGCCGATCTGTACCGTGGGCGTCAAGAGAACAGCGACAACGGGTCAAAACTTCCAGATCCATTGTACATATATACGGGGGTGATATGATAAAAATAAAAACCGCTGTGACCGGGAATATAAGACACATTTGTTGCTCATATCGTACTATATTCCAGGCCGGATTGGTGCCAGATACCAGATACGTAATTTAGTTTTGGAGACGATATACTCGCTCATTGACCCCGCACCCTTAGGCATTCAACCACCATGCCCGCTCATTCACCCAGTCTAATGCTTTCCCAGTACCTCGGCAATTGACCACCGCGTCATTCCGCGCTACGAGTACCGACGGTTCGTATGAAAGCGAGCTTGCTGAGGGCAACGACAGCCCCTGCCGCTCTCTCTCTCCATTACGATTGCACGTGCATATGCTCGTTGGAGTGGAGCATCCAGATGTAACCGTGCCGGAGTATAACACATTATACATAAGCTTGCACAGTATGTTATTGGTTGGAAGGGGCATCATTTGTTGGTTACGTATAAGATAGAGAGGATAAGTTGACTATACACCCAGTCAACGCTGACTGCGTTGGCTAGGTTAGGTTGCTATTTATCCCTTCTGACTACTATGTGTGCTTGGGTCACGAAGCAGTTGTTATTGTTGTTGCTGTTGTTGTGGTCGTCGTCTTATTGCACCCACCTTGGCCTGCTTGTCTGGCGTAGTACTCCGAGACGGGCTGCCCTCTTTTTCGTCAGAAGAGCTACCTCTGCTCTCTCCGACTGCGTCCGCGTCCATGCTGGCGCTCGCACTCACCTATGGCGGGACGTATTGCCGTCACCGGTCGAACAAGCAAGGAGAAGATTGCTCACCTCCAGAAATAAGTGCTACCGTGGTACCGATATTTGAAGTACTCCAGCTGCAGGTACAGTACCAGACAAGGCGCTTCGTCCGCGGGCGGGTTCCGCCGCCCGCCCGCTACGCTCCCTCAAAAGGGAGAAAGAAAAATGCGAGTGAAGCGAACAGAGAGGTCCACGATTGTAGATGCAGACTGGCGACTTGTTAATGCCAAGAGCTCCTATGAGAACGTTTTTTTTTCATTTTTGTAGGCGGGGCAGACTTCCATGCCTTCGTTCGTATTGACACAGCGAGCTGTATAGATGCTCGAAGATATGCTTGCTGGCTCTCGCCAACTTTGCCTGCTGGCTTGTGTTGTCGCGTTCTGGTCGGCACGTATTTGCTTTGCTGCTTTGTGCAGGGCTTACGGGTTGTGCTGTGCTGTGATGTGCCTGCTTATTGCGATAGATGCTTGACCACAGCATGCTCGAACGTACAAAAAAGGGTATTTTTGTTCTCAAACGAAGTAACGGTCTCCGCATACAGAGTAACGAACGAAACAGGTTTTATTGGTAGAGACTGAAACATGTCTGTATTGGGGACTGGGAAATAGTATATAGATGCCGTGTGCCATGAACGCTACAAGCATTCCTTTCGAGTAAGGCATCGCGTGCAGGTCAGCATTTTCACGCCGGGCCCGAGCAAGCACGAGGTCCTGCTGCCAGTACGAGCAGACGGGTGAGGTAACCGCTGGATTCCCCTTCCAAGCGTGGCATTTGTGCCTTATTTTCTGCCGCCCCATCCTCCCATTTTGTCTTTCAAGGGAGGGGGTGAGTTTTTTCGATATTTCTGCTTTAGTTTGGTCGGAGGAGTCGGACGGTGCGGTAACTTTCGGACGCTTGGCCATCCCAGAAAACTGTAGGCCGGACTGCTTAGGAACTCGCCTGGTATCATAGCAGGGAGAGAGAGATACAGTAGTCGGTAAAAATAGGGTGGTCGAGATACCCACAGGGGGGTTGCAGGAAGTCGCGATACAGGTATCTGGCCGGTGGGAGGAATCTCTCCCTCCCTAGACTCACAAACGACACGTGCGCAATGCCTATGCAATTCGAAAGATATACTTCAGACAACAAAAAACTGTTTGTTCGTTTTTGAATCATCACTTTCACGTTCCAGCTTAACTCGTAGGAGGTTTGACCCTCAGCGGTCTTCTTCTGGACAAGTCGTGGTCAGAGGTGTGGGGGGAGGGGGGGGGGGGGGGGGGGGGGGG
>JBBMHQ010075598.1:0-12325 GCA_037834295.1 Postelsia palmaeformis
TGTGTGGGCAGTGTTTGCCGTGATGGTGTCGACGGTTATTGGTGGTTTTGGTGATGTTGTTGCCATTGTTCTTGTTGCTGTTGACGGTTGTTTTGCTGGTGATGTCTATTATGTTATGTAAGCCATAGTAATACCTAGTGATTAAGCAGTACGGGGGGCCATAGTAAATAGGACCAAATATTGGTGGTAAGAATAGCTGAATATGTAGGCTTTTGTGTGTACCGTAGGTCCTGTTTACTATAGTCCCTCGTCAGAGTGATCAAAACCTCACGATTAACCCAAAAAACATGTTGTCCCCCTTTGTTCACTCGCCCTATTAGGTTCTGATTAATACTGTTAGTACTACAGTATACTTCTCCCTAATAGCACGGTAGAGCGGCAAGGGGGGAAGCGGGTGCGGTGATGTGAATGCCGTCTGACCGGGTGGGCTGGGCTGGGCTGGATGGGTTGGGTTGGGTTGGGTTGGGTTGGGCTGAGCTGGGTTGGGTTGGTTTGGGCAGGGTTGGGTTGGGCTGAGCTGGGTTGGGTAGATTTTGTACAAGGTGTCACAATGGTAGGTGAAAGGACTATATGGCTTGATGTGATCCTGATCTCTCCGAGGTGTGCAAGCGCATAAATATAATACCAGTATACGAAGTATATATTCATATATCTATATGTGTGTATGTATTTCCTTGGAATATCCTACACAACCTTTCATCACAGCAGATGAAGAGCTGAATTATCTATCTGTAGATGATCAATCTGTAGATGATCTCTCCGCAGATGATCTATTTGTAGATGATATATCTGTAGATGATTTATCTGTAGATGATTCATCTGTAGATTATGTATCTGTAGATGATCTATCTGTAGATGATCTATCTGTCTGTTCAAGGTGTGCACATTTTTATTTTGTTGAGTTGAATGTGTGCTCGCTTTTCTTGCGTTTGTCATGCATGTCTGCCTCTGTGTGCCCTCAGGGTTGAAGCCGGATCAGTACACGTACGCGGCGTTGATGCGAGCCACGGGCATGGCGGGGCTGTGGCAGGAGTCGTTGGCGATGCTAGACGAGATGGAGGCGGAGGGGGTAACCGCTAACCGCGTCGTGTACAACACCCTCGTTGCCTCTCTCGCCAAAGCGGAACAAGTGGGGACTGTCTGTGCTTAGAGGGGGGGGGGAGGGACGGGAGGAGGCGGGGGGTAGAAGGTAGAGAAAAGGGACAGGGAGTGGAGAGAGGGGAGGAGAGGAGAGGAGGGGCGAGGGAAAGAAGGGACGGAGTGAGGGGGAGAGGGGGGGAGGAGGGCGGTACAGACGAGGGGGAGGAGAGACAGGGAGGGGGCGGGGGAAGGCCGGGAATAGGGAGGGAGGAGCTTTGAGGAACAATGATAAAAATAGCAACAATCGCAAAATTCGCTAACCGAACCGCGATCGAACACGGCATGGCCTTTTGTTGTCGCCTGCTCCCCGCCCACCAAAACCTCGCCCCACTCCGCCGCCGGCCCCTGTGCTCTGGCGTTGTTACTTGCCGCAGTTCCAGGAGGCGGCTGACATGCTGACAAGAATGCGTTCGTCGGGTGTGTCACCGGACGTCACCACCTATACCACCATGCTCTCCGGATGCAAAAGGGACGCTGACTGGATGCGAGCGGAGGGTTTCATGTCTGAGATGCAGGCGTTTGGCATCAAGCCCAATACTAGAACCTGCACTGCCATGATCAAGGTGGGTGGGGGGAAGGGAGGTAGGGGGTGGCGTACTCGATAGGAGATGTACTCGATCTCATGCAAGGCCGTAGTCGTATTACCATAGACCCTGGTATCCCTACAATGCCGGCACGGAGCATGTCGGGTTTTCACCGACCAGGCAGACACTGCTTGCACCAAGCGCGAAGCGTCATGAGGTGTCCGGCGAGTCGCATGAAGCGTGAGCTGCATCCTACCAAGAACCGCTTGTGAGGCGGACTTGCACATGGATGACAGCTTTTATGACTTAATCTAATTCCCGGTGTAACCACTTCCAGTAACAGCAACTGTGAGTACTTCGTACTGTATGCAACTGACTCTTGGGTGCCTTACCATGAACACTACGCGATACGATAATTCCCCTTGTGCGGGGTAAAGGTTCTTCATCTCGCAATCGATCACAGATGGGGGGGGGCATAGTAATACGTAGTGCAGTAGTAAATACCAGGTAGTTTTCATAACCCACAATGAACCCATAACACTATTTATGCCCCCATGTTTATACAGCCTAGTTGGTTCTGATCACTGCAGTATTGATATCAGTAGCACGTCCTCACCGTGAAACGAGACTCTTATCGTTCTGCCGCACGTGAACCTTAACGTCGGTCCGGAGAACGTGGTGAGGTACTTTTTAGGACTACACTTTTTGTTTCGGGGGACAAACCATTCGAATTTCGAGCAGTTTTGTCCCGAAACGGGCCTGTACTTATGGAAGGGTTGACCCCTCCAGAACTGTAACCATGTTTGGGGGGGAAAAGCTACTTGGAACTAGTGTGATACCCGGTACGTTTTTTTGCGGTACAGTATACCTACAGTATACCTGGTACAGTGTACCATGGTACAGGAGAATTTACCCTCCCAGTGCTGCACAGCTACATGCAGAACCCTAAACCTGACTCTAGTTCCCTTGAAGTGTTTTTGTGCCCACAACGGGGGTGTAGCCCTTAAGGCTTACTTAAGGCCTAAACGGGTTCAGAAGTGTGCTGTGAACAACCAGTGTAATTTCTTCTCACGGTGAAACGAAACGCGTGTATGTGCATCTCTATGTTTTTTTTATTATGATCGTGTTTTTAAAAGTTATTTTCATGTGTGTGTGTGTGTTTTTTTTTCCTTTTTTTCTCTCGCGAGACAGATCTGTGGAAATGCGGGCGAGGTGGAGCGCGCGCTGGCTCTGTTTCACGAGTGGGGTGTCCAGGGCGTTGATATCGACGTGTACTGCTTCAACGCTATCATGGGAGCGGTTCTTAAGAATGGTCTGCCAGACAAGGTCTTCGAGGTGAGAGTTGATGGCTTGATGAGCTGATTGGTTGGTGTGGGTTGGTGGGTTGGCGGGCTTGCTGAGTTGGTTGGTTGATTTGTTGATGAGCTGTTTGGTCGATGGCTTGGTGGGTGTTTGCGGGGCTGAGGTTGATTGGTTGGTGAGTTGATATGTGGATTGGTTACTGGGTTGTGTGATCGGTTGGTGGATTGATGGGTTGGTGATGGCTTGATGTATTGGTGACTTGATCGCTTGGTGGCTTGGTGGGTTTATGGGCTGGTGACGTGATGGTTTGATGAGTTGGTGGATCAGTGGGCTGATAAGTTAATGAGTTGATGTGTTGCTGTGTTGATGGGTAAATTTTTCAGTGGGTGTGATGAGCGTGGTAGGTTGGATGACTCGAAGGGTTGATGGGTTGATGAGTCGGCGGGTTCATAGGTTGTGAGCTGATGAGTTGATAATTTTGATGGCTTGATGGATACTGATATAATGGGTTGGTGAGTTTGATAAGTTGTTGAGCAGGTTGGCGTGACTGGCCCATTGGTTGATGAGTTGGTCGGTGTGGCTGCCCCATTGGTTGGTGAGTTGGTCGGTGCGATGGGTCCATTGGTTGGTGACTTGGTCGGTGCGATAGGTCCATTGGTTGGTGAGTTGAGGGGTTCATGGACAGATATATTCAAGGGATTGGTGGGCTGATGATGTGATGAGTTGATCATTCTGATGGGTTGGTGTGTCGAGGGGTTGATGGGCTGATGGGCTTGTTCGTGCGGTTGGTTCATCGGTTGATGAGTTGGTTGGTGAGATGGGTCCATTGGTTGGTGAGCCGAGGGGTTGATGGACTGATGGGGCTTGCCTATGGATTGGTGGGCTGATGGGTTTGATGAGTTGATACGTTGATGGGCTGATTAAAGTTGGGTTCAATAGATTTGGTGGATTGATGAGCTGATGAGCCCGCCTTCTCCGGAACATTCTAGAAATTATACAAGGGGAGAAAACATTACAAATTGGGAACCTTCCGAGAATATTCCGTTGTTTGTTCGCAAGAGAGAATGAGATGTGTGGGTTCGTTATGCTGTGGGTTTGTTCAAGAATTGACTTTCATGGTAGCCATTGTTTGGTCGATGGCGGTTTTATGGTGGGGTCTCGGGGAAGTGCCGTGTGCCCCCCATGTGAGTATCAGGAGAAAGGTTTTATGCTTATTGCTCCCGGAAATCTGCGCTGCATACACCCTAGCCGATACCGTAGAGCTAACCTTATCCGGAGCATTCCTGGTGGTCGATCTCATGCTCCCATGCCCCCCCCCTGTGAATTCTGCAGCTTTTCGATCTTTTGGAGTCACGTGGGCTCACACCGGACCCGGTTACGTTCAGTGTGGCGCTTAAAGCCGCTGAGGACACTGGGAGGGCGGCTTGGGCTTCCGTGTTGCTCCAGGTGGGGAGACTGCTTACGGTTTTTTTTCTCGGTCTACTATCGTTCGGATTATCTGCTTGGTTTCTGCCGAGTCTGTTCAACCCTTCCACACCTCGGACGGCAGTATCATTCACAGATATACCAGATAGATCATGTACATATATATCAGATATATCATGTACAGGTATATTACATAGATCAGATAGATAATGTACAGATATATCAGATAGATTACATAGATCAGATAGATAATGTACAGATATGTCAGATAGATCATGTACAGATAGATCAGATAAATCGTGTGCATGTAGATCAGATAGGTCATGTACAGATAGATCAGATAGATTACATAGATCAGAGAGATCAGATAGATTACATAAATCAGATCAATCATCTGGATCCCGACCTGACGTTGTGAGATGCTGTGCAGGATCTGTGTAGTACAGATCCAAGGCAGGACATATGTGCTATTAATAGATTGTGCAGATTATTCGGCCCCCACACCCGGCCCCCACCCGGCAACATGAGCTAGCTCGGTCAGATCATACAGATGTAGTGTATGAGTTAAGTGGCGCTCGGGAAGCTCACGGAACCCATCAATGCTCATGGCCAGTCGACAAATCTGAGCTTGCTTTTCCCCCCGCTTTACGAAATAGTCAGTCGACAGCCCCGCGTCATTCCCCTGCTGCCACGAAAAATGCCGACTTCAAGATGCTCACCCTGTTCACCCTGCTCACCCTGCTCACCACAAGATGCTCACCCTGCTCACCACAAGATGCTTACCCTGCTTACCCTGCTCACCCTGCTCACCACAACATCCTTGCGAATACGGGAATAACGTTCTGCCAGCTCGGAAATAAGTCCTTCCCGCAACTACTTTCTATCCCCCCCCCCGTGCAAGCAATGCCTGCCTGGTCGGTGGAAACCCGACGTACTCCATCCCGGCATTGTAAGCATGCGAGGGCCATACGACTACGACCATGCATGCCATGAGTACCCCCCGCTTCTTCCTCCGCTCCTTGCATGGACGGGCGTGAATGATTTCTTGGAGGGTGAAGGCGTTGGGGAAGCTAGGTCTGGAACAACACTGTACGCACTTCCCGCGCGGAAGAAAGACCGCTCTTATTGCGGGGGGAAAAAATATGTTTCTCGTGACTGCCCCCCCCCTCCCCCCTATGTATTGCATGTACGTTGGGTTAGCGTCGGTTGGCAATGACACTATAAAATATGCCGCTGACTACATGAGATGGACAACCAGGGAACCATTTTTTTCTTGTCGTTTTTTGTTTTTGGCGGTGGGTCGGTCACAGCTGGCGATCGAGTGATAGATCATTTGTAGGGGAATTATCGTATTAGTTAGCGTGTATAGGTAAGGCACCCACGAGGCAGTTACATAGTGCCCGTATTGCTGTCTCTGGAAGTGGCCATACTGAAAAATGTATCGAGTCATTAAAACTGTCATCCACGTGTAAAGCCGCCTCACAAGCGGTATTTAGTAGGATGCAGCTCAGCCTTTATGCGACTCGTCGAAGACCTCACGGCACTTCGGGCTTGGTGCACATATTGTCTGCCTGGTCGGTGAAAACCCAACGTGCTCCGTCCCGGCATTGTAGGGATGCGAGGGTCTACGCTCATACAACTACCGACATGCATGCTATCGAGTACACCCCCCTCCTGCCTCCTGCCTCCGTCTCGAAAGAGATGCGCCGTTAATGGTCAAACGACTAAGGCGAGCAACAAATAAGTACCTCCCCCCCCCCCCCCCCCCCGCGTGTATACACGGACTTGAATGGGTTTGTAGAGGGCAAAGGCGTTGGAGGGTGTCCCACCGGTCCAAGTGTACGTGGACGCCATCCGAGCATGCTGCGCTACGGAAAGGAAGGGCGACCATGCCGACGTCGAGGGGTCAGGGGGGCGGCGAGAGGTAGTGGGGCGTGATGACCCAAGTCTGGGAGGAGACGCGGGAGAAAGCCGGGTCGACGATAGCGGAGGGGGTGGTGGTGGTGGTGGTGATGGTGGTGGTGGTGGTAACGGGGATGGCGGTGAACCTTTGCGACGGGCGCTAGACGTCTTCACCGAGGCAAGTTGTGTGCACACGAGTCGGACGGATATATCAGATATATCGTTTGTAGATAGATCAGATATATCATCTAGATCCTAACCTGCCGCAATGCGATGTTTGTGCAGGATCTGTGCAGTGCAAATACAGCCTTTGCGGTGGGCGCTAGACGTCTCCGCCGAGGCAAGGTGTGCACATTTCGTACAGATCATGAGCTATCTGATCTATCTGTGTCTACAGCAGATCATCTACATCTTCAAACCTGCTGTATTTGAGATGCAGTGCAGGATCTGCATAGCCCAGCTCCAACCCAGGAAGCATGCCCTACAGTAGATTATGCAGCTTAAATGGCTTCTACCCGGCAGCTGAAGAATCTAGCCAACCAATAACTAGTCGGCCAGTTAGTAGTCAATCGCGGGGGAAATAAAGGAACACGCGCGAACGATTATCCCGCAAATTGCAAAGTTGAGTATCGACCGATCGGTTGAACTCACAGCTGACGTGCTTTTTTTGTTTTTTATTGAAATACGTAATGCTACATCATGGTGGTCATTCACAGTCGTAGCCGCGGTGTTGGTGCTTCTGGTTTGGGTCGTGGCAGGCTCGGCAACACTTTCCGGGGAATGAGGGGAGGCGGCTGTACACGAGCGCTGTCGTGGCCTGTGCTCGTAATGGTGGCGTGGGAGGGGCCGATGCCGCCCGGAAACTGATCGCTGAGATGAGGTGAGACAGACAGACATCCACCTTGTCTTCCTGCCTGTGCGGTGCGTGGGGTAATTGATAGGGCTGTGAGTTGGTTGACTATTAGTTCCCGGCTAGTTCCTCGACTAGTTACTAGCTGGCTAGGAAATACAACAGTTAGTTACGTGGGGTAATTGATAGGGCTGCGAGTTAGCTAGCTAGACGTTTCCGACTTGATACTAGTCGGCTAGGTATTGCAGTTTGTTGGCAAGGCAGTGAAGTCAATTGCGTAGCGTGATTGATAGGGCTGTGCGTTGGCTGAGCACAAGTTGCCGACTAGTTCTTAGTTGGCGAGGTAATGCAGTCAGTTACGTGTGGTAATTGATAAGGCTGTGCGTTGGCTGACTAGGAGTTGCTAAGTAGTACGGTTAGTTGAGTGGGGTAATTGATAGGGCTGTGAGTTGGCTGATTTTAAGTCGCCGACTAGTTGCTAGTTGGCTAGGTGTTACAGTTACTTGCGTGGGTGTTTGATAGGGCTGTGCGTTGGCTGACTATAAGTCGCCGACTAAATACATCGCATGTAATATATCTGCCTTCCCTAAATAACAATTGTTTGCATGATTTACATCGGTGTCTGCCTTGCCAGCGAAATAGATTACATATGCCGGTTTTCGCCTTGCTAGACACCTGGTAACTTTTTTTTAGACGAGTAGTGCTGCCATTTTTTGCTCAGGCATCAAGACTGAATCATGCATCCCCCAGGTCCCCGTGACAATAACGCCCAATCAAGTCTTGGGTTTCCCTGACACGTTTTTTTAGGGACTCGAAAACAATTCTGCGCCGCGGCGTCAAAAGAGTGCACCGTGCACCCCGTACCGGTATCGCTCCAAAATGTCGTGGGTTTCCATGTGTTTTTAGAAGCTTTTTATCATCGCCACTTTGTTGTGAATGAGTCATGGCCCCATCCCGATAACGCCCCATCATGTCGCGGGGTTTCCATCCGCAGGTCAGTTTCGGTTGCACCAGACCAAGCCTTCTTTCGCCCCGCGGCTTTGGCGCTCGTGGCGGGGGGCGACTGGGAAGGGGCCGCTCACGTTATCGAGGTGAGAAACAGAGAAAACAAAGAAAGTCAGAAACGATGGCTGCACCTATTACTTCTGAGCCTCTTCGCTTGAGAAGCTTTCCATCATCTCTGCTGTAATAGGATAAGTCAAGATGAGAACGACCCGATGGTCTACAGTAACTTAATACCGGTATACTTCAAGAAACATAGCAAAACACTACCGGTACTACTACAGGGGGCCATAATAATTAGGACCTACGGTTATTTTTACTATTAATAACAAGATTTCACAGATGCTCCGAGTATACTCGATACTCCGAGTATACTGGGAGTATCGAGTAATTTCCGTACTCCGAATACTCCGAGTATTAGAGTACTAGGGGCCTTAATACTCGGAACACTCGGAGTATGAGCAGTACTGAAGGTCCAAATACTCCGAGGACTGGGAGTATGAGCAGTACTTATACTCGAGTACAAGCAGTACCCAGAGTGCAAATATCTAAATTACTCGGAGGACTCCGTGTACTACTCTAACCCGGAGTACCATGGAGTATAAAACCCTGAAATACTCCGAGTATTTCTCGTACCTAGCAGTGCAAGACCCTGAAACACTCCGAGTGTTGCAGTATTTGCGGTTCGAAATGCCCAAATACTCCGAGTAATCAAAGTACGAGCAGTACAGGATCCCTAAATACTTCCAAGTACGGAAAGTATTCAAGTATCGAACCCCAAAATACTCGGAGTACAGCAGTATTCCAGAGTATCGAATGCCGACATACTCCGGGTACAAGCAGTATCTAGATTATCCATACCCCTCTAAATACTCCGAGTACGAGCAGTATCTAGAGTACTGGACCCCGGAATACTTGAAGTAAAAGCAGTGTCTATAGAATATTCACACCTGAATTACATGTATTACAAACAGTATCTAGAGTATTGAACCCCCAAATACTTGAAGGTACGGGCAGTATGAGAAGTATACTTGACACAGAGCCCCCCCGCTGTCAAGAAATTTACTCGTACGAATTTTGGTAAGGCTTGTTTTGTGTCACGAATAAAAAATGATTGCTCAGAAACTCTGCAAAGTCGTTGGTCCCGTAAGAAATTGAAGCTGATGTCTCACCATAAATAAGAAAATTCATCGCATGAGGATAATAAACTTCCAGGGCTGGGTGCTATTATACTAAATACCATATGTATGATATATCAGCCAATAGTAGACTGCTTAATGGTGAACTGAATAAGAAGCAGAGCCTCGATGCTAAACTGGCGTTTCTTTCTTACTCTTGAAAAAGCGGAAGCCTTTTTCTGTGGACGTAGGCTTAGATTTACAGTACACGTGACCTTAAAAGAAGCAGGCCAATAAGAAATCCAGGCTGAGATTTAGAGGAGCATAAGAGATTCGATGATCATTGCCTTGAACTTATTGTGTATAAAGTACCCTCTCTCAAATGAGAAACCCAGCCTAGACCATATTTTTTGTTTCTTATCAGGTGTCTGTACTCTATGCCATGATTTGTTATTTTTCGTATTTTTGCAATTTCACCAAAAAAAAAAGAAGCTAATTTTCAACAACAAAAAAAAGTTGAGATAGGGATATTGAACTACTTCCCGAATTCGGGACCCCGACCGTTTTTTCTTGCTATTTTAAAGAAAAAAAAATGAAACTGGCAAGTGAATGAGGGAAGATCCAGATTTTGCTAGAACTTGCTATTAATATTGACTCGCACTATCACACCTCCACACACCATCACAACCACACACCTCCACAACAACACACCTCAGTATTCACAACAGAGTATATTCAATACCGTTTCGGTAAAGCGGGAAAGGCGCTTCCTCCGTAGGCCTCTGCATTTATTCGGCGGCGTTGCCTGCTACACAGCATGATGAGCGTTTCTTCGGCCGTTGTTGGAGAGTGTGCAGCAGAAGTATCAGAGGTTGCAAGAAAAAGAGCAGCAGCCGGAGTCTCAAGAACAATCCCCGCGTGCAGAAAGTACAGATACCATCCCCACCGCGTCTCTGACGTTTTCAACAAAGGATGGTGTCGTCGTCCCCGTGCCTGATGCTGGTGCTACTCGGAGTACTGGGAGTATGAGCAGTACCGACGGCCTAAATACTCGGAGTGCTGGGAGAGTGAGCAGTACGGGGGGCCCCAATACTCGGAGTACTGCGAGTACGAGCAGTGCGGACGGCCTAAATACTCGGAGTACTGCGAGTACGAGCAGTGCGGAAGACCCAAATACTCGGTGTACTGCGAGTATTGCGAGTATGGAACCCCTGCATACTTCAGCATTCGAGTAAAATACTCCGAGTAATACTCTAACCCGGAGTACCTTGGAGTATGAAACCCTGGAATACTCCGAGTATTACTCGTACCTAGCAGTGCAAAACCCTGAAACACTCCGAGTATTGAAGTATTAGCAGTACGAAATGCCCAGAAACTGCGAGTATGAGCAGTACGACATCCCCTAATACTTCAAGTACAACGAGTATTCCAGAGTGAAAAAACCCAGAATACTCGGAGTACAGCAGCAATTCAGAGTATCGAACCCCAAAATACTCCGAGTACAAGCAGTATTGAGAGTGGTCTTACCCAAAATATTCCGAGCACACGAAGTACCTCAAGTAATTCATCTCCAATACTCGTTACTTTACTCCAAGGTACTCGGAGCATCTGTGCAAGATTTGATCCTATTTACAATGGTCCCGTGTAAATAATGTCATTCCAACCACTTGGGTAGATTTTCAGTGCCCGTAAGGAGCCCCACCGTCAGTTCAGGTCAGTCAGGAATATTTTTCGCCAAAAAAAAAAGTGCTCTCCCTTATTGAAACCCCTATTGAGGTCGTTGGTCCAGAGTCTGTCGGAGACAAGCCCTGCTAAAACAGGGGGGCATAGTGATCAGAACCCACGAACCCACAATTATTCCATCCCTCTCAAGTGTAAACATCTTACCACTTTGACCCGAAATATAGAAGGACCGTTACCATGTTGATATTTAATCCAAACGCTCCTTACATTTCGTATGTCTCAAAGCGGTATTTGGTTGATGATCACTCGTACTATTACACTGCTGTTCGCTGTTGTTCTCTCGTACAGTACAGTTACACCGGAGGGGAGTTTCGGGCAGCTCCAAACCCGTTCGTCGTTGCCTTGGGCGCTCAGGGCACACAGAAACGGTGAAAAAAGAAAAGACGCGCATGCGTCGCACAGATCATCTACAGATAGCATCAGATATATCCTCCATTGTCGTACGCGTCCAACTCTCGAAAAATGTCCTACAGATCATGCGGCTTATTCGGCTACCACCCGGCAACATGAGCTATATATATATACATTCACAGTGTTTCCGCTATGAAATATCTTGGCCATGAAGTGGACACCTACTGTACAGCAGCAGTACGTCATGATATTTCCGAGAGGCAGTCCCGCTTAACTATTACGGGGGAACTGTAGTAAATACTAGTTAATAGGATCTACGGTAGACACAAAAACCTATACATTTCCCTTTTTCTACTATTAATAACAATATTTGGGCCTATTTACTATGATCCCTCGTGATAGTAAAATTGTAAAAGCAGGTTGCCTCCGAAACGGCACTGACTGCAGCAGAATAAAACACACACACACACACAAGTCACCAGGCAGGTGTGTTGTTCATATGAATATACTTCCTCTGTCTCATAAGTCTGTGCCGAATTGATTGTACGGCCTCTTAACCGTGTCCGATGTCTTCGGCGCTATTTTAAAAAAAATCTTGAGCGTTTTTGGGGTTGAAACCCATCTCTTTTTTTCAGCTTGTGCTTAAACCATGCGGCCGAACGGCCGGAAAACATTGAGTCCGCCCAAAAACGGCCATATTTTGTCCCTTTCCAGGGGGCGGTGGGTGGGCACTTGGCCTAAACCTCCCCAAAAAACACAAGACTTATCCCAACCCTTAAGCTAACCCCCCCTATACTCAACCATCCATAACGTGTCCCCTATACTGAAACCAGCATGATAGTGACTCCCACACTAGAACCACTACACTTAGGGGTCCCACACTAAAACCAATACACTTAGGGGTCCCACACGAAAACCAAGACACTTGCGGGGCAAAAACAACAACAGTAGGGCCCGAACCCAACCCC
>JBBMHQ010075609.1:0-12325 GCA_037834295.1 Postelsia palmaeformis
AGTAGTAGTAGTAGTAGTAGTAGTAGTAGTAGTAGTAGTAGTAGTAGTAGTAGTAGTAGTAGTATAGTAGTAGTAATTATATTATACAACAGACCGGTTCAAGTCTACATGCGTTAGTTGCCGGTGTGAATCTCGTACCAAGGTATAAATCTAGTGCAGTTACGTCGTATCACCTACACCTGTTTTTTTACTGAGAACAAACAGCTCTACAAACTACAAGCTTACCAGGTATCAGGCACCAGGTAGACCTCTAGGCTATACCATGGTACCTGGCATAGGCTATTAATGACCTTTTTCTTGCAGCATACACATGATACGAAGTAGCCTTTATTCTTCAAGTATTATACCTGCTGGTACCTGGTATGTGATATCGGTAGTCTTCACGTTTTGTTTGATTCGGCCCAAAGGACCGCACGAAAAGCGGCGTGAACCTCCACGCACCGTCAGGCCCTGTATGTTGTATGTGATGGGGTGATGTGGTGATTGGTGATGAAGCGGTTGGCCCTTGGACCATTTGTAAAACGTGTTATCGTGTTCCTTCTCATATTCCATTCTATCTTGTGTTCTGACCACTTCCACTGGGCAGCATCTCTTGTCCACTTTACTTGAAAGCATCGACCACTATTATGTAGAAGCATTAGAGCGGGCACACGTCGGGGGGTCCGGGGATGCAGCTATTAATGTCGTATCATATCATGCGTACATATGCCAAGGCCGTGCCAGTCACCGACGCCAAATAACATACCTTCTTCGTGACCAGAGAGTATACTCCTATTATACGAAGGGTCATGGCGGGGTTGGGGATTGCCGCTTTTGATATTTGGCTGTAGTAGTGGAGCTTACAGTTGTATAGGGCCCAGAACTCCAGTTATCGCCATCACGACGGCGCAATGGCAAAAATACCATTCGAAACTTGCGCCATGCGTACCACGTATTTTGATGCATCCTGTGTGTTGGCATTTACTCTGCTGGAAATCAGTCGTGCTTGAGCTCTTGTTCGTGTGGAACTGATTTAGGCGGTGTATACACACGCATGCGTGCGATGTTTAGACCTTTATATGGGCTATGACAGCGAAACTCCTTTGTACAGAGTGTCGTGTTAATTGCGATACCTTGGATTCGTCTTGATCCCCGCCAATAGGCTGCGCACATCCTTCACAGACATGCCCTCTGGGTGAAGTGTAAAAAACGCACATCATGTCTGGTTCGCAGTATTTTTTACCTTCATGCCTCGCGCACGAGTGACGGTGTTTTTGTATTCTTAAATCATGTTTGCGTTCCAGCTTAGTCAGTCTTGAATCTTGATTCGCTTCGGGTCGCATTGTGTGTTTGTTCTTCACTCTATACCCGTCGTCATCCAGCACAACCAGTGTCCGTGGCAATTCTTCAATCCTAGAGAGGTACAAGTTATTTG
The DNA here is from genome assembly GCA_037834295.1 of Postelsia palmaeformis. Classification (NCBI taxonomy): domain Eukaryota; class Phaeophyceae; order Laminariales; family Laminariaceae; genus Postelsia; species Postelsia palmaeformis. The sequence continues at coordinate 1,415 of JBBMHQ010075609.1, forward strand.
GCACAACAAAACCTCCACAGAAGTACTACAGTTTAATTTTACAGCGAAGAAACAGAGTAGACAATACAATCTAATGTCAACGTACTGGATAAGACAAGCACAACATACGCATTCTATGAAAAAAAAGGCAAAACAATCCAGAAAAAAAAAAAAAAAAACGAAGGATAAAAGTAGGAAGTAAATGAAAAAACTGTCCCTTGCTTTTTTTAACGAAGCTTTTTTGAACGACCGTCCTCGCCTTGTTCGGTGTTTTTCGTCGTTTTCTGTCAGTTTCACAATCATAATAACATATCGTGATATGAAGTATGTAGCCTGTAGCGCCAGCAAGCCGAAGGCACGAGGCGTAGCTGACGCAGCGTGCGGTCTGATTTTGCAGCGGTCCTCGGTTAATATAGTGCGTTGATATATGTCCTGACGCCATCTTTACCGCCCGTTCTTAAAACGCGTGAATCCTGGGATGTCAGGGAGAACTGGTCGGAAATGGGAGCCTCATCATTGGCCCCACCGCGGAGGTGATCAGCAATCTCAGGGGGCTCAATGAGGTGCGTCTCGTGTAATATCCTTGATATAATTTGTTCGCTCCAAATTCAAACTTGTCGTGTGGTTTTTGACAGCCGAAACATCCGTTGCAACCGAGCCGTGGCCAAAATTCTTAATTACGAGCGAATGTTCATGTTTATGTAAACTTCCTACGGTAATTTTGAAGGCCCAAAAAAAATAGGTGTCCCTTTTGAAATGCCTGAAGCGTCCGCCGTACCGATACGCCGTCCACCAACGTATATACTGTACACAAGTTAATGACAGTTACAAACTTCCTGCTGCGCGACTCCCCATGTAGGGGCAACTACAGCATATTTTGCATGTACGTTAGTAATTGAAATCTAGCCGCCTTTCGTGTTCGGAGTTGTGTCGTTGGGCAGACCTCTGCCGGGGCCTGGCTGCACAAACCTCCACGGCCACTGGCACGTAGCGTACGGTAGACCTGCCGTGACAACCAGCTTTCCCTCGAATTATGCATACAAAATGTGCTTGCGTATGGTGCCAATGCATGGGTTGATGCTAATAATAGAATCTCCACAGAGTGCGTACGAATTCCCCTTGCTTTTCCCTCATTTTCATCATGAAAATAAATGCGCGACCGGAGCGAAGCGGGCATGCCGCATCAGCCAAGCGGATTGGTCTGCACACGTTCCACCCTGGATCTGCGAGAGGAAACACGACCGGCCCCCGCCCTCTGCTGAACGCTATAATGCTGTGATGCTGTTGCAGGTTTACGTGGAGGGCATTTTGATTGGAGACTGCGTGTGCAACAAAATGCAAATCCGATTTGCTGGCTGCGTGACGGGGAACCTGCAGTGTGCATCCCTCGGTATGGATCCCTCCGTCGTGCTCAAGGTAAGTCAGCACGTGCACCTGCGTTAGGTCATAGCTGTATGTAAGTTGGTGACTCTCGATGGTGCGTATGGCTTGCACATGACATTAACTCATTACCGGTACGAGGTATGATACCAAGAGCATTCAGGACCACGTCCGAGTGCAGCTCGCTACCGTCCTACTGACTTTCGCCTTAGCACAACTTGCGGTAGTCGGCGCTTCGCACTTGGCCGGACCACACAGGATGTGTGATTTTGATGGCATGGTTGTGGTGGTTTTGGTTTGTCCATTATTTCATATGGATGAGATGGCATGGTTGTGGTGGTTATTTATTTTGGATTCGATTCGGAAATGATCCGTTGTGTTTTGCTGCGATGGCTAGCTACAGAGTAGCTCCCAGGCATTATATGAATACGACTTGCGAAATATCAGGTAAACCATACCATCTCAGACCTGTTCAAGTTTTGCTGGAGATCGTACCGGGAGTGTTCCGGTAGAGGAGCTTCCACCTACTTTGTTTCCAACAACCTCACCAACGTCTATATCCCATTCCGCCCTTCTCCCTTGACAGGGAAGCGCTAACGTCAACCCTCGAGAAAAGACCGACAAGAGCAAATCCAGCAGAAGCACAGCCCCTCGCCACAAGCAGCAGAGATCGCAGGTATGTCCCTGGCCTGTAGTGAGTGTACACAGTGACAAATATCGATTAATCTGACAAATCGTTTGTCATTGCGGTGCTACTGTCGTACCACTACTGTGTCGCGGCAGAGCCAGCAATATACTGTAGGGGGGTGGCTCCGAACCCTTCACCAGACTCGGAGTCGATTCGCTTCTGCGAGTCGTTCGTGCATTGTTCCACTCACGGTTTCGGCAATGATTCCACACTATTTCCAAGGAGTTTGTCGCCCAAAACGTGGATGCAGTTGGATCGTCTCAGACACATACTATCGTTCGAAGGATCGTGCGATACATTCTTCCTGTACAGTGAGCGCCATGCGGCGTTACTTTCCTGTTAATATATCCGCTAGCCCATTTTTTTCATGTATGATACCAGGGTATAAAGAACACACGCGGCCGAAGCACCACTTAGCTTCCAAAGCTGAGTAGCTGCCACGCAATCGGTTGAACTCACAGCTAACGTATTTGTAATTCTTAAAATTGCATTTCCCTTCTCCTCTCTCGTTGTGTTGTTCGCCAGCCTCGTGTGGCTTCGGACGAGACTTCCTCATCATCGAGGGCTTCGACTTCGATCCTGAGCCCCGAGTCGGTTACTTCAAGAGCCCCTGGGTACGAGGATGACAAGGGTGTGTCCACCAAGCAGAAGTCGAGGAGCAGGGGTAGTGGAGAGACGGGGGGCGGGGGGAACCATGGGCGTGGTTCTTCCAGCGAATCGACGGCATCTTCTGTGGCGCAGTTGGCGGTGGAGGATCTATCTCACACGGCGGGCGCCGCTGTTCCGAAAATGGTAGACGCCGTGAACATGCCGGTTCGTGCACGGCCGCCAGTACACGCAACGAGCAGGCCGACTAGCTAATCCGGCATTGTGAAAGTTAATGCCAGTGGCGAGGACCCTGTTTCGGATGGAGGCAATGACGCCGCCTTTCAGGGAGTTTTACTACTGCCACCTGTAGCGGGCGGATTGGAAGGCGTCGAGTGGGTTTCATAAGGGGGCTTCGCTTTCCGTGGGAATGAAGGGGTAAGGGGTTACCGACGAGGCTTTTCTCTGGTTCGCGTTGAGCGACGCACGCTCGCTCCTGGTGAACACTACCGTGCGGGGTTTCGTTGGTATCGAAGACGTCGTGAGCGGGAAACTCGCGCGTTGCCCCGTGCTGATAATATACGGGGCACGAGCTTTATAGTGGCTTATTTTTGCACTAGGCCGGGAGGGACTGCTGGGGTGTCTTTTATTTGCAGGTTTTGGTGTGTACGCCTTTAGTATGGATTTCTCGGAGCTTGTGACGTCGCGATAGTCGGTGCCAGGTCAACACGCTGACGAGAGTCGCAATTTCTTTTTGCTTGTTGGAATCGATTCGTTTCGTCGTTCTCTCTCCTGCCACTAGACGATTGCGTCGACCTCACGCGATGATAAGCTTTGTGTCTCGGGAAAAAACACGAGTCGCGAAAGAGATGGTGTTGCATATCTGAATATGCGGTGTGAGGGAACCATGAACGTTTACGCCCAAGGTCGAAGGGTCGCCTGATTGGCGCTTCTCCTCGTCTTTTTACATTGTCCGTCATATTGTGCTGTAAGGTATACGAAGTAATTTTTCGCGTGTGTAGCGTCAAGCATCTCCTATGCCTTTGCGGGCCGATGATTCTCGCTGGCGGTGGTGGAAGTATTGGCTGTGTTCGGCAGGGGAGCGCGCCTTGCTGTATTTTTCCATGTCGTTCTTGAGGAGAGAGCTGCAGTGACTGCTCTGGGGCGAGAGACGAGGGGGGGTACGGCGTACCGTAGTGCCGTGTTTGTGCAACGTAAAGACAGAGTCATCTTGGTTGACGATGACGGAAACGCCCCGCAGTGACCTCAGACGGTGCTACTACCATAAGTCTTGAGAACAGTTTGAGAGGATATTACGGTACAGTAGTAGCAGCCACAGTAGTGGATGACGCCGACCCCCTTGGCCATGCGACATACTATTAATATCAATAATAGGTGTCAAACGAGGGCAGTAGTTCAATGCGAGTAGCTAAGTTCAGGTGGTAGTGGTGTTGAGATCGACCAACCGGTTGATTGTTAACATCAACTGTTGCTGCGGTGATGTCAATAGAAAGGGGTACAGTTTTCATTCGCCGTACGTCTAGCCGAATAGCTGGTGTAGGGGAAGGGTTTTTCGGAGGGGGGCTGCTTGCCGGCCAAAAAAACATCACATTCTTGAATTGAAAGGACGCTGCGTCCACCTGTTTATTTTATTTTGATTTCATGTATTTGGTGAGGGGAGAGCTTCTTGAGCGGAAGACGGCTCTGAAGACGGTCTGTGCATCGCGAAGTAGGCTGCGTTCACGATGGTTTTTCCGTGGGCCGCATGCCATGGATTAATTTGTGTTACTATTCCTGGCCCCTCCCCTCTTGTTCTGTCTTTTCTTCCTCACAGTACGATATGGTACGTGTCCTTATCTATCGATACGACCAGGGTCCTGTTGATCAGCCTTGATGTCTCCGACGGTCAGTTACAGGACAACATCGATAAATACTACTACTGTAACGGTATTTCCTCCCGCAGTTTTCTGGTGTTCAATTTATTTTCAAGGACAATATTAATCGGCGGAAAAATCTGGGTCGTCATCCAATGTCGTCAGGGTCAGGTTGAAAACCGAACTATATTTGGCGGTGGAATTTGACGTCGCCCTTCGAAGAACAAAATGGTTCGTCTGGGGAAGAATCTCATTTTTATCTAGAATGTACGGCGCTAGAATTCGAATGATTGTCGAGCTCGTCAGATTTTACCTTGAAACAATAATCTAGATCCAAATCAGCCTCTCACATCTATAACACCCTTCATGATACTCGCCGGACACTGCACGACGCTTCGCGCTTGGTGCAAGCAATCTGCTTAATCGGTGAAAACACGACGTGCTCTGTCCCGCCCGGCATTGTAGGGTCTATGGTCATACGAATTCCTCCATGCATGACATAAAGCTTGGAGATTGTACATGCTCAATGTTCAGACTAGTGAAAGGGTAACCTTAAGACAATCCCAAACACAGTACCAGCTAGGTCCAAATTTTAAAGCTCCACATCGATGTCCGAAAATCTCTAAAAAAATCTCCCACAGCGTCGGGCAGTCTGCTGCACGTATGCATCGAAATGCCCTCGAAGGTATAACCGAGCCCCCCTCGCTCGTTTATTCATACACAATAAATAACAAACAATCATTGGATAGTATTCGCGGATCATGCAGTGTGTGCAACATAATACACTGACTGGTACCCGTTCAACCAAATTGATCGCCGGTACAACGGTGGCCCTTTAATAGAGTTGCTCAAGACAAATCAGGTAGTATATATCGTACGTTTTTCATCCATGCATGTGTCAAAGAGAACACGCGACACGTGAGTGCGATGCGCAAAGATCTAAACATGTTGCATTAGACCTCAGGACTTACGTCTTGCTTCTAGAGGTAGGTGGCTGCACAAGGCCAGGGGCAATACATACATAAATACGCAGCTTCGACGACCATTCCGCGAAAAGGAAACGCAAAGACAAGCCAAATATAAAGGAAGGAGGGGGGCCGATACCCCGCTGCCGCCACCCAAGCCCCGAGCAACTTTGATACCTACTGCAACACTATCAGGTAACGTCCATGACGTTGCTATGCAGGACACGCTTCAACGCCAGGAATTTGATTTATAGACAAATACGGTAATTCTTCGACAGAGTGCCATTCATTCCTTGAGCATGAAGTTCGGATCTCGACTGTACTTGCTCTCGAAGCGCGTTATCCACCTCGAGTCGGCCGGAATGCGGGCGGGGGTGGGGAAGGGAGAGGCAATCATGTCATTCTTCATCGTTGGTAATCACACAGCCATTAGATATCACGCAACTTCGCCAACAGACATGTTTAAACATCCAGCTCAATTCCGAGATCGCCCAACGATTTTCTAAAGGCATTATGAATACCAGTAAACCGCAACGTAGACAACAAGGCAACCATGCGTTAGTAGTTGATAGCCAGGGTAACGCAATACTTTGCGCCAACTGCAGAACACACAAGCACGCCATCCGGGCCCCTGTCGAATAAACACCTCTAGAGGCGAAGGCTCACGTACTCCTCATCAGGTCGCTTGTTCTTCATGTACCAGTATCACAGAAACAAAGGAGACACGAGATTCGTCGACGTCGAATACATGGAAGCAACAATGCGTCTCTCGCTATCTGTGTTAAACCGAAAGCACACGCATGTGAAGGTTTGTCTCACCTATCCAAGAGGTTCGTTGGCACAACCATCACCTCCGGACCGGCTTGAGTGCTCTGGCTGAACGACGACATGAACTGCGTGAATGGCAACACCGAGACACACACGCGCAACGTAGATGCGTCCAAGCTGTTAAGTGACGAGCAAACATGATGTAGCCATCGCAGCATAAAAATAAAACTACATTTCCCATGCCACAATTCAAAAGCTGCATTACTCTGGGCATAGTCGCAGCGAACGAGGCCGCGCCGTCACAGCATACACCACGAGGTGCACCTTAACAATTGTGGAGAGAGCCTAGCATTCAGCAATTCGACAACGAGTCAGAACGGGGAAAACTACTCCCACTCCACCCCAGCTGTCCTTGGATAGCTCAATCCACAAACGGTGTTGCAACCATATACACGTGCCTGGAAAAGATCCTTGGCTATCTTGAGCGCAAATTGCTTTCGATCTTGAACGCCTCCGCCTCCCAGCCGGAGGTTCATGACGACATCCTTCGACAGGTTTGCGGCGGGAGCAACGCGCGCAACATCGTCGGAGCCACTACAACCAATATCCGTTTCCTTTAAATGGAAGTCTCAACAACGTTCGTGTCACTCACATGATTCATCCCAATGACCTTCGTGTAATTCACATGGACATCTCAACAACGTTCTTCTCGATTACATGATCATCTAGATCACCTCCTTGGAGTTAACATGGCCATCTAAACAACCACCGTTTCATCCACGTGATCAACTGAAGAATCGTCGAGCACAGTACTTCGTGTGGCCATCTAAATATGCTCTATTTTGTCTACATGCCAACTAAATCACCTTCGAGTAGTGCACACCATCATCTAAATGTCCTCCGTTTCATCCGCACAATCACCTGGGACTCGGCGCAAGACAGTGTTGTTTCCCATAGCTGGTTTTACCTGGGTGGAGTGCAAATGCTATATCCCTTTCTATATTAAGGACCACAACAAAAGAAGAACCTCCCGCCTCGAGATCCTGGATCGTAACTGCTCTACATTTGCTGGACAACCCGTTTGTATAACTATGACGTAAAAATCCTGGGAAGGCATGCCCGCATTCCTCCATTGATACCAAACTGCAAGCGGCATTCGATTCGGGAGTCTCTTCTGCATAAATGTTGTACCTCTGCCTCGATAGAAACACCAAGCTGAGCCACCCCGCAAGAACGCATCTGGTCGTTAGTAGGCCAGCCCGTTCGGAACACGCCCGATGGCTTCGCGGCCGCCACCGCGCCGAGTACTTCCCTGCAGAACAACAAGGCGTCGATGCAAAGGGTGAGTGCTACTGTAGGTTCGTGGAACCACCCACATGACACACGCGCAGTATGGAAGCGTACCATGGGCAGGAGTGTAAGGACCGTTCGGTGAAATCGTATTAATACCCCCAACGGCCCTTGCATTCCGTCGAGAGTTGTATAGATATAGTTCAATGCACGAAAATCCCACGCCTCGGAGGGCTGCATTATCACAAAACATACCATAAATAGTTTGGGTTCACAACCGAGGAAATCGATCTCTTAGCTGTTACAGACGCCGGCGTATCTTGACAGAAAACGCTGTCATTTCTGTATATCCATTGATCGATAAAGAACAGTAATAATAGTCTACTGCCGCTCTGGGCAGTATTTCATACCAGGTTTTGTGCACCGCATATGTTCTATCGACCACTTGCGACTGACATCAGTCCGTCTCAGCCCCCTTTGTAAACAGAAAGTACATGGTCAAGTAGATGCTCGTTTCAGCACAGCAAGCGAAGGTTCATCCACCGCGAATATACAAGGCGCACACGAGCTGCACTAGATCCGTCCGCAAATACCTTAAACGAACGACTCAAGGACCACGCGCACTACCAAACGCACCGTATACAGCCGCGGTGGCCTGCCAAAAACGTACCATTGCTCGAAGGCCCCCGTCGTAGAGCTAGGTACACTGAAGTATAGCACAGCGGCATGCCCCGGCGGAACGGGAGAGCTCGGAAGCAGAAAAAATACAACCTCGTCTACCTGAGACGAGGGCATACGGCGAAGAAATGCGGATATCGGGATAAAATACGCCGGCGCGACCATACATGACCGCCGTTGATATTGCAATGGTTGACATGGAATTGGTTGACAGGCAGCGTGTTAGCTACTGTAGTACCGGATACGGGGAGCACTGCGATGGGTAGTTTCAACAGCCTCAAGGGTGTGCGCAAGGAACGCATGATGTCTGCCGCTGGAAAGCACTTGGCTCATTCCCGTGTGATGTTTACAGGGACCATCGTTCTAAAAACCTCATATATAGGCGTGGCTCAAAAAGTCTACTTCTTGCGAGTAAACTAGTTCATATTCGAGAACGTGTGGTACAAGTACGTATTGGCGAGAATGAGTACTGAGGGCGTATCTTACCCCTATTCGACCCGCAGCAACTCTTCGGGCAAATCATAGTCCAATCCAATCGTTTCAATGCTATTTTGAGGGGTTAGGACACACCGCGACATCTATTTCGGAGCGACACTCGAGAGGTGCAGGAGGCGCCATCCAGATCAGTCAATTTCAAAGCTACTGCAGTGGATGTGGCCGTGGCGAAGCTGATATCTGCTTCAGCTTCAGGAGAACGGCATGCTCACCTCTCGCGGGTTGAGGATCTCAGTGACACACTTGTGCGAATCTATCGCCCTGTGCGCGAGAAGGCGAAACGGACGCGCGAAACGGTGCCAAAACTTCAGTTTGCGAACAGCGTGCACCATCGGCACAGCTAACGCACCATACGGAATGGACTCCGGACGCTTGAAAAGTGTCATTCCTACGACACCGGAGACATGCGTGCACTGAACTCCCCCACTATGATCCAGCGATACGATCTTTTACTTTTCAATGTCACTTTTGCTTTTGGGTTCAGTCAACCACTTTCTATCCAAGTCGTGGTCACAGGTGTCTTCCCTTCTCCCCCCCGATATATGCATTCGTCTCTATAGCGCATATCGGCAGGGTTCAGGACTCCCAACGATGTGAGCTCCAACAGCAATGCTGCTGTAACCGCAGCAGTACATCACTGATGCTGAGTTACAGCACCGAATAACTGCCACCTGAAGCGATGCATGCAACCAGAGCTCTCTTCGCACAGCACGAGACAGATTTGAGGAACCAACAGAGGCTCGGCAGAACGGCAAAAGAGTGAACGACAAATCTGCACGAGAGCTCTGCAAGGGAACTCTGTAGTGGGAATCTGCCTATTACTAGTCAGGGTATTAGTGCAAGAACGACTCAAGAAGATATTGGGCTTTGTACTGTATGGTATGGCGGTTTACTTGGGTATGAAACCGTCAGTACAGGCAGCTTCGACGCGCCTGTGCTGTGAGATAATAATTCACTCTGTTTGTACTCTACCCGAACCTCTGCCCAGCGCTAGTGACTGCATGCTCTACTGCCGTAGTATCGACATCCCGCATCCCCACCGTCCCCACCTGAATTCTGCAATGACGGGGCGACCTGGGGCGATGACGCCAAAAGGAACAGGCGGGGCAGCAGCCGCCATGCACGAGAGTGGCCTGTCCGACGAGCAGTAAAACGACATATTTTGGAGTTAAAAGTTTGCCTTGGCATACTGCTGCACCTTTGATGCAACAGACTTATTCCTTGAATTTGTCATTGATCGGACCATGCAAGTCCTGTGCCGCGCCGTTTGCTTTCCCTCTGCAGCGTATTTCTATCGATTCAGTTCATTTCGGGGGAGCACACGAACTCGCTATTACATAATTATACCTGGTACGTATTAATCTATTTCGGGATGTGAGTTAGCGAGAGTGTTCTTGCTCTCGATGGGGGCTCGAGCTTTCAGTAAGCTTCAACACAGCAGTAAAAAAGTTATTACTGTGCATAGCTGCTCCACTACCGACATATGCATAGGTTCCTTGTGAAAGTTTACCCATCTCGGACAGATCATCGATTCCCACCTCATCATCATCATCTACTTACAATCGACATTTCAAGGCAGATAGATTATTGATCTGTATGATCTAACTCATGTTTTGGGGTGGGAGCCGTATATTCTGCGTGATCTACTGTACAGTAGCACGTGTGTCCTGTGTTGGATCTGTACTACACAGATCCTGCACAACAACATCTTCACACCCTGTATAACTATGTTAGTTGATAGTTGTTTGCCAGACAACTACTGGTTCAGAATCGTAGACAACTAGTTGTCTGCAGACAACTATCCGTCCAGAATCGTAGGCAACCAGTTGTCTGTAGACAACTATTGGTTCATAATCGTGTGCAACTCGTTGCTTGCAGACACCAATTGGTTCATAATCGTGCGCAACTAGTTGCTTGTAGACAACTATTCGTCCAGAATCGTGCGCAACTAGTTGCTTGTAGACAACTATCCGTCCAGAACCGTAGGCAACTAGTTGTCTGCATACAACTATCCGTCCAGAATCGTAGGCAATTAGTTGCCTGCAGACAACTAGGTGGTAGTTGTCTGGCAAACAACTAACTAAGTTGACTCAGTTGTAAAATATGAAGACGAAACGGCAGTATGTAATGGTAGTGTGTGGTCGTATCTGTGCAGGACAGGTGGCAGACACATGTCTGTATGCCATGTGTTGACAGGCCGGACGCACAC
>JBBMHQ010075620.1:0-12324 GCA_037834295.1 Postelsia palmaeformis
GTGTGCGGTCACGTACGTAGGGAGGAGCCATAAGATTTGTACTACGTTTCGTGCGCGTACCTATGCATTGTTCATCACTGTTGAAATTTCAGTAGAATGCAAAGTGATTTTCTTTGTGTGCTTGGAATAGAAGGAACACAAAGCTTTGGCAAGCTTTACTGTACTGTCAATTTAATCGGATGGTAAAATTTACTGACTTGGAGCAGTGGGATATGTTCGGATTTTATTGGGTGTTATGCTGAATCGGAGATGTAAGATATGTTGGATTTTATTGAGCATTCTCGCTTGTAGGAGCTGGAAATATTGGAGCAGTATAGTTTGGAATTTTGAATTTGGGGTTTGACCTTTGGTTATACGGTTTGTTTGGTACGATAACTTGTTTTTGGGTTTTCGATGCATAAATATTGGATTTCTGGTTAGTCCTGAATTTTGGATTTATGACTTTTGTTTGCTGAAATTCTATTGGGCAGTATGAAGTGTTTATTGAGGATCAGTTGCTGTTTCGGGCATTTGAAGCTCTGGATAACAAATCCACGTACTATCATGACGATTGTTCGAGCAGGAGGGATGCCGGATGTACTCGTACATTGTCCGGTACGTGTAACCGTCAAAGATCTACGGAGAATAGTTCGGATAGTATCGGAGTTCCGAAACATTATGATTTTCATTTTTGTTGACAGATCCAATAGGATCCGCAGATTTGGTCACGAGCGATGTGACGAGGCCTTCTTTGGTCACTCCCTCTCTGGCCTTCCTCCGTCTCTGGTGCGTTGTCTTGTCTGCAGCCAGTAACAAGAACAACAATATCTCTTCTTTTGCTCCCGAGCCTCATGGCAAGGTCGAGCGGCGTCACACCCGGCGCATGACTTTTCCCCTTAAGCGGCTTACGTACAGTATCGCAGCACACCAATGCAAAAAAAAGTACCAACCCTGCACAGAAACACGAACAAGCGCTCAATACACCACGGCAGTACGCACAGCACAGCGCAGCATAGGTGGCACCCCGAGCGAGTACCTAGAGGGCGTACCTCAAGTCATTCTCAAGTTTGATCATTGGCCAACGTACACGTTCGCAACGTCCCCGGATCGTCCAATGTAGGCGTCATAATGTGCTCAGGTTGGGAAACATACCAGGTGAAATCGCTGCTTTTTGTGGTGTTCGACATAAATGTAACTTGCCGTAGGGAGATGAAATTTGCGGAGGCGTTTGGGAATTCGGAGAAGTTGGCAGAACCGTGAGACGAGGCGAAATCAGACAACAGTCGAAAGTGTCTAGCCACCAGAGCTCCTTGAGCTCAGACGGCCGCTGCGGCTACAACGAGAGCTCGTAGCAGATATCTCCACAGTAGTATGGTGCGTAGACAATTGATCGACTTTCTTTTTCGTCAAGACTGACCAGCCCTTCTTCCCAGCGGGAGAAGAGGACGCCCCGCCCGACGTGAGGGGTGAGCAAGGAGAAGGATCTGTCCCGCTTGGCCCTGCAGCACCTGCTGAGAGTATCAGCCGAACCGCGGGCATCGGCCCAGTCCTCCCCGCAGCAGCAGCCGATCTTACCGTGATGGCTTGGCTTCAAAGGTCGTTGGCGAACAACCATGCTACCGCTCCTCGGCTGGCATGCCTTGAGAACTCCAGGCCCACCAGCAATAGCAGGAGCAACAGCAGCAATAGCAGCAGTAGCAGCAGCTGCTGCACCAACTCGAGCCACTTCAGAATATTGCCCAACCTCCGGGGGGCGCTATCGCCGAGGGCATGCTGAGCCAGTGGGCCGGCGGGGCCATAGGAAGTTAGCCGCTGCCAGCGCCGCAAGGCGCTGTCATGCAGGCTGCAATCTCCGCGGGCGTAAACTTTACCACAAAACAGGTGGCAGCCCTATAGTGCGCACTGGAAGGACCCCGGTTTCCATCGCTCGCAGGGGCTTCGACATGCAGGAGGTTGTAGCCCGCACACTCCTGCTTCTGGCGGTTGACAAGGTGGCGTACGTATCCGAAGCTGCTGCCAAGCCGCTCAAGGCTCTGTCCGAACTGTCGGTCGAAAACGCGTGCCCTCCTCTGCCAGCCGGGCAGTAGCCGGTGAGTATGCCTGCGAAAGTACACCTTGCCACATTCGCAGCGGCGTTTCTGACGACTTTCGAATACGGCATGGAGGGAGCGCAGGCGGTTAACAAGGACCGGGTTCGCACCTCGCGACAGGAGGTTGAACAAGTACTAAACACGGTAAAGGTTTACCTGCGGTACCGCAAAAAGACGCCCTAGGGCCACAAGGACAAGGTCATCGAAGTGCTTCTCACAGCTATGAACAGCGGTCTGCAGGTGGGGATAATCAACCTCGCGCAGCAGGGGGGCGCTCTGCACCGGAAGCACTAATACACAGCCCCCCCGTCCAGCACAGGCGTCCCCAAGGCGATGCTGGCCTTCACGCGGCTGTTAAAGCTGGTGGAAGAAGGCGTGGGATCTAGCCTCACGGTGCGTCAGATATTATGGAAGCAGATGCCCGATAAAAGAGGCTCTAAGAGGAAGGGAGCCCCCAGCCCATGAGAGCAGTGGACTGCGCACACGCAAGGCTGGGCCGGCGCCGGAGGAGGAGGAGGCGAATCCGCGTTCAAGGCTCGGATGCTAGAGCGGAGGACTCGGCCGGGCGTGTGTGGTTTCACGTGTCGCGGCGATGTGTCCCAGTGGGTAAATTGTGCGTTGTCACATCACCTAGCCGCCGGCCCAGCTCCGTCGGCCACCGTGCAGAAGCAGCAGCCTCAAGCACTGCGGCCGCCACCGATGACGACGAGAACAACGACAACCACGCCGATGCACCAGTCGCTGCAGTATCAGGCTGCCGCAGCAGTCGGGGGCCGGGTGGCAGCAAGAGGGAGGGGAGCATCCCGGCTGTCAAGCGTCGCACGTTTTTGCATCAACTACACTATCGGGGGCCTGGGCGGTGCTTCCGCTAGGGGTGGAGTGCTGAGGGAACAGCAGCGACTTACTGTACAGGCTTTGCCCTCTGATAGGGCCGACCAGATGGGGGGCAGGGGCGGGAGGAGAACGGGCGATCGTCAGAGATGCCAGACGGTCCGTGGTACTCCTCTACGTACCCACTGCCGGGTCGGTGATAGTCAAGTACCGGGAGGCATTAACGGTGAAACAAGCAGCAGATCGTTAGAGACAGCTTCCCGGCACACTCAGTATGACCGTACGGTGAGAAAATAAATTGATTCACGCAAGAGCTCAGGGCAGCAGCAAGCCAAACCATTCGTCCCATCCACCATGAGCGATACATGCGCCCTCCCGACCCCCTCCGCATTCGGCAAGCACGTGGATCCCTGCTTTCAGTCCAATCGTTACATCCAGTTTTGCATGGACAACCCCAACCCCCGCGCGCCCGCCCCCCTCCTCATCATGCATGCGCGGGGATCCCTATGGTCAGCGTACTCAAGAGAGGGAGCTGATGATGTCTTCAGCTCGGATAGGAGGTTTTTCTGCATTTGCAAAACCAGCAAGCCGTACCACCTCATGAATCAGATTGCCAGCTTTGAGACATGTATGCAGCAGTGACTAACCAGAAGAAAGGGGTACTTGAAACAAGAGACTTTCAGTCTGAATAGAGGGCCAGGCTCCTACCTCATTGTCGATCAGGACAGTACCAAGATTGCGGAAGGCTCGGAGCCACAGGCTGGGAGTGAGCAGAGGGCCATATCACCCTCAGCACAGACAGCCCATATAGATTGGCAGAGGGGGAAGGCCAAGTCCAGCCACCCCAGCAGCAGTCAGATGAAGTCATACTCGTTCCGGTCGACGCGCGGGAATGTAGCGGGTCGGCACGTTTGCGGCCTCTTAATTAGGAATGAGTATCGTATCTTATTCGTGATGGACCTGCAGGGGTCTGGGTTGAGTGTCAGCTGTGGTGATATTGATGGGATGAGATCGAGGCTGAGGTTAGAAACTCAACCGCTGGTGCCAGGTCTGCAATAAGTAGTGAGATACAGGACATAAAGTGCTCCGATCGAGTTCCACGCACGCTTTCTACAGTAGGCATGGAGGAAGGGATCTGCCAAGCTATCGGGACGTCGGAAGAGCTTATCGGCTGTTCGATAAGCTGTACCGCGTCGTATTTATATCTCGCTATTGATAGTGTCTGCATCGGGTCGCACCTGGTACGAGTTGAAACCAGTGAAGGAGATACGCCACAAGATCCTTACCATCTCGGTAACTAAGGGAACTTTGATAGTGTGTTGAATAACACGGTCGTCGCTGCGTCTAGGCATACGCACTGCACATAGCAGGTCACGTCGCGGGTACGTAGGTCGTGGTGGGTCTTGCCAGTATTTCTTTGAGGAAGAGGGTGGCGGCGGTGACCACCTGAACCTCGCTAGCCCTGTACCCTCAATGCGATCAGTAGCAGTAAACACGCAAGGGACATCAACATCCAAAACCTTGGTTCCATATGCTGGATCGAGAGTTTCCATGAATAGAGCGGGCGAGGAGCCCTCCGGCCTGGATAGTAGTACGTGCGAGCATTGAGAACATCCCAGGAGATATATTAGCAAGGACAAAAACCCCAGTCGCTGTCGATTGCTTAAGACGTACCGAGTCGTCGAGTCCTGGACGTGGTAACGGGACCCTTCCCAAATGCGTCATAGTGCTGGAAAATCACCGATGGCTCGATTCAAAACTTGGGCGGGGAGGAAGCCCACCGTCTGCTGGACGGCGCGGATGAGTGGGCTCTATGGACGAAACATTCGGCGGTGAACACCTTGGATAGGCGAGGGGGTATTTGTTGACGAATGCGGTAGAATGCTTGCTATCTCTGTGGACTACCCATATCGTGGCAGTTAACAGCGGTCGGGAATCATTATAATTAGTTGCGGCACTGGTCACCCTCGCAAGGTGGCTAGAGGGATCCGATGTGGCAAGCTCCATCGGGTCACTAACGAGCGGCGTGTGGATGACGACAAAACACAGGCACTCGGTGGCAGCCCCCTTGCCCACTACGCTAGCGCTGATGGAAATAATGTGCGACGTAAAAACCCCACCGGGTGGAAGTGCTAGGATTTGCTGTCACCGTAGTAGGGAGTATTCTGGTCGTGGCATCGTGTAGATATTTGTTTTTGTTCTCGGGTATGAGCCAGTCTATTTCGGTGGGTGATTTTTTTTAACAAAAGGGGGCCATCATCAACAGCTTTCTCAGTGGGTAGCGCCTTGAAAGCGCCTTTCGCTTTCGCGAGAGACTGGGTGCATGGGTCGAGGTGCGGTGACTTGGAGTGAAAACGCCTACGGAGCGCTCACATTCCCGATGGTACGACGGTGAGCCATGCCAGTCTCCATTCAGAGCTGCACCCCACATCGTTAAAGACGAGTGTCCTTTGAGATGATGAGGGTCTTCTTTTATGCAGGCAGCAATGGAGAGACAGAGGGACGGAAAGGATTGTAAGGATGGCAGAAGACCACCTTTTTTTTCAGTACCTATAAAAAAAACGAATATACGCCGTAGGCCGTAGGTGTTGTCTGACGTTTATTCTTAACTTAGTGTAAAAAAATCCCGGGCGTACCGATCTGGGGCGTTCCGAACCCGTATCTCGACACGGACGTGGGAGCTGGGGTGCGCACAGGGTGAAACCGGCTGTTTTGCGGCGCGGCCGCTCGCCCTCGTGAAGACGTGAGCGAAGCACGGGTGGGGCATCGGGTGGGTTTTTGGTGTACAGCCTAACTTGCATATACGAGATGTAACGGTCGGATTGATGTCAGCATGAAGAGTCGTTGCGAACAGAGAGAGTGTGCGACCTGTGAGGTTCGAGACTCTCAGAGCCACAATGGTCGAGGGGAGAACGAGCGCCACAAGGCATCGTGTGCTCAAGGCAGGACGGGCGACGGGGAACAGTGGGTCAGAGAGGGGGGGGGGTCGCACGGAACGAATCGGTGGCGAGGTGGTCTAGAGCGTTGGTCATAGCCGCTGGTCTAGTCGCACCACTGTCTGACAATCTCTAACTGTTCGGATGAATGTGACTTGTGTCGCTTCAACTCATCTATTATATGGAGATGGCAGAGGAACTTGTGTTCCACCGGATAAGATGCGTTAGTGTATTTGGATGTTTTTCGAAGTTCACACGATACGAGTACAGTCAGTGGGGGGAAACGAGGCCCTTTTCCTCGTACTCTGGATAACTTAGGGTATCTAAGACGATAATGGTCGATACAATTACGTACTATTCTGCCTCGATGTCCGGCGAGCAACATGGCACTACGTTGTGGAGAGCAGGCACCCCGGTGAAATAAACACTCACTACAACGAATGTCGTTATCGATTATACACCTCGCTACCAAGTATGGGCGGGCGGGATGGTCTGTTTTCTCTCAGTGTTTTTCTACCTTGGTTGTTGTTGTAGATCTGTGACTAACTCACGGAGGGATACTTAGTTGCTGCCTCCCAGTACAATAGTGAGACTTTCTCGAAAAGGGATCCGCCCTACCGGCGTCCTTTCTTTTATCTTTCAGATTACTGTCGTAAGATCGCGTCGTACGGTAACTCGCATATAGTTTAGGATTAATGCGGCCTCACTGCTGCAGCGTCAGATCACACCTTTAATTGTTGAGTCTCCCCTTATCTCAGTGTCATCGCTCGGTTGACTCGTATTCTGTCTAAGGGTGTCTCGTCGTTCTTATTGTCCTCACCTTTGTGGCCTACCGGTAGCTGATTCGGGGTTCTGCTACGGTTGGTTGTCCCGTGAAAACGTCGCGTACGGTTTTCCAAACCCCTCCGACAGTGATAAGACGCGTAGGTATTCGGCTACGATGCGAGGCACCCGGAACGCGTTTACCTGGTAGTCGGTACGCATCCTTTCGTCGGGTGTATCCATGCGCTTTTTTTTTTGCTGCCATACGCTTTTCGTTGTCCTTGGGGGGCGACAAAGATAGATGGAGTTTTCACGGGGGTGGCCTCCGAAAGCTACCTTCCTCGGATACCGCAGCCTGCCACGCACATCATAGCTACCATACGTTTTCGCCTACTGAAAAAAGCATAGCGTGTGCCATAATCGGCAAACTTTCTACGCTTTGCTTGGTCCTCGCCCCCCATCCCAGTCGCTCCTCGGCATTTGAAATTGAGGGAAGATGGGAACAATTACCCATCTCTTGGTGCCTGCGTGTGAGGGTCTCTTGTCATACGTTGGCGGATCCTGCCACGCTTGATACGGCATGGTGTACAAATGTATTTGTTTTACATAGCACGCCAATACAGGCCCTGGAGTTGCGGTGCACTTCTCCCTCCCGTGTGTCGCTGTTTATTCGAAGCTGACGTAAGTTCGATGTGACTGCGAGCAGACGCACCCGCCAAGAGACATAGCGGGCGTACGGGCAATCAATTGAAATGACACTTCGGATGGACGGCCTATGAATATCAGCAGCATATCTATATATATAAATTTATACATAGACAGCGTGATGCCCAATTTACAACTTTATCCTGGTCTTGCTTTTAAAATCAACTTGTTAAAAAAATATATACCTCACATACTTTAGAATCAACTTTTGTAAGCTCCCCTCGTGCAACCAAATACAAAATGTATCTTCCACACACTCGAAATTACCTTCTGTAAGCTGTCTTCGTACAACGTTCCGAAATCTTGTCTTTTGCGACGTAATGTTCGAAACGCGCATGT
The DNA here is from genome assembly GCA_037834295.1 of Postelsia palmaeformis. NCBI lineage: Eukaryota > Phaeophyceae > Laminariales > Laminariaceae > Postelsia > Postelsia palmaeformis. The sequence goes on from JBBMHQ010075620.1 coordinate 7,643, forward strand.
GTTCCCGCGCTCCTGCGCTCGAAACATCCGGTCCTTGTCATCTTCCGCTCCTTCCCCCTTATTACGTCAAAGTAAATGTATTTCGAGCTACCGAGCGGTTCAGGCAATCCTCTCTGTCGTCTCGTTCACACTGCATACGCCGCGCCGTGGACTATTGCAAACTACAACGCAGTACCTCCCCCTTTGTAGCTCTTCGGCAGCACCAAAGCTTCTAACCACCGCAACACACTGCTGTACACACATATTCATGCACGCTTGACACGAAAACGTAAACTCCTTTACAAAACTTATTCGTCCCGCCGCGTCGTTGGGGGAGATCGTATGAAGCTTCACTTCCGCCGCACTTTGCCGTTTCATGTCGAACACCGGCCGCATTCTTAATAGCAACCTCCCACTTTCATTATACGTTTATCGCCTGATCCACACGTGCACCTTTAACCAAGCAAGTATGCCGTCGACGACAAGAAGACATTTTAAAGCAAAGGTAAACGCCACGTCAGAGTTTTTGGTAAAACTGGCGTTTCCTGGACTTTAATTCATATCGCACCACGTTCTTCCCAACTTCGTAGGTAGTCGTATATCTCACCGAAATGGTGATCACCGTCCGTCCGTACAAAACGCGCCCGTATATATCACCGTAGCAATCATCATCCGTGCGTACATCTCGTCGAACCAACATCCATCTGCACCTTCCCATATTGATATCTTACAAACATTGTGTGGCCTTTGTTCGGAACGACCCAATACCGCACACTCTTCTGCCGATGACCACCATAATTACAGCTGTTCGTCGTGGGGATATGTATTGTGCGGCATTCACTTTTTCCGTTATCACTGCTGCTGCCGTCTCCATCACCCTCATATTTGTGTTGGTAAGTTCGACATCGTTTTCATTTAATTATCCTACCAGCACGGTCGTCTGACCTCTGCTCTGACATCTCGATTTAGCACACCTTATCCTTTTGGTCAAAGTGATGATACTGACGACCGTTCATTCGGATATTTTGGCGTCCGATCCTGCGGGCACTCCTTGCACCCGTGGCATTTGGATATCCAGTACTACTCACACTTGCACGGACTCGCAACATTCAGGCAGTATTTCGAGGTTTGAAGTTGATTGAGTACTGTTCACACTCCCGGTTACACGTCATGTTCAGGCCGCGAGCATGCTAATGGTCTCAGAATTCAGAGTACGAACTTTGCTCGATACAAAAATAGTCGATACTCCGAGTGAGTGTGGTTATTCCCTCTACTATGCGTTTATCGTAATACCCGCAGATTGTATTGCATCGTACTGCTGCAAACAACGACTGATTAAGTTGCAGTGTGATATTTCAGAGAGGGAGCAAGCACGCCAAATAAATATCCCACAATTCGTAATTGTAACGCTTCATCTTATGTATCGGCTCACCTATTATAGCTTCTACTTCGTATGTTATCTACAGGAATCTGGCCCGACCAGCGTGGGAGCGGGAGGGCCTTTTATTCTCTAGCTAGGCTGGCTCGGTTCGGGTAGGATGCAGTTTTTGAAAGAACCGGGCTTGATTCGGTAGCCTGGTCGAGATCTTGTGGCTGGGAAAGACTCGAGGTTGGTTGAGCTATACCTGAAGAAAATTAATTCGCTATCAACCCTCGACTACTGACTGGTGCGCAGGGAGAGTTTTCCACTCGGGAGAATGTCGAGGTTCCGCCACACCCTAGGAAGATACTAGGAAGATAAGGCCCCATCTCTGGATCAGAACTCGTTCCATACAAACAAAACTCTATCAAACCGGGGACCGAAAGAGACATCCCCCGGGATCAATACCGCCCCGCAAGATGTGGAAACCGGTTGGCTGGGGCTCATGGAGCCATTGCGCGGTGAAAGCCTTCCCCCCGGGAAAACGTCGAGGTCCCGCCGCACCTGGGAACGATAAGGCTTCATCTTTGGATCAGAAACCCTTCCATCCATCTATAACTTCAACCACTCGGGGACGAAAATGGATATCCCTCGCGCGAGGTGTGGAAACCCCAACCCCACTAGGTGTTGTTTGGTTACCTGGGTTTCATGGGGCCAGCGCACAACGAAAGTTGCCCCTCGGGACACGAGCGAGGTCCCGCTGCACCCGGGGACGATAAGGTATTATCTCCGGATCTGAAATAAATCCATACATCTCCAACGGTAACTTCAGCTACCCGCGGACGAAGACGTACATTCCCCGTGTCGACACAACTCCACTGACCGGTTTCAGGTTTGGCCGGGGATCATTGTCGATGTCTCGCCACACCAGGGGATGATAAGCGGATCAATAAAACCTCCTTATATGTACAATTCCAACAACCCGAGGACAGAAGCGGACACCCCCCGAGTCGATACCACTCCGCACGGTAGTCAAAATATTTTGCCTCAGTTTCCCATTTTATTTTCGTGGTTTTTATTTTAGTACGCTCGACCATGCTGTCGTCGAGCATCCCACAAGCGCAACGCACAGCATGCACAGCACAATCGGCCCTGCACGAAACAGCCAACCAAGCGTGTCAGTCATAGCGCAACAACGCAAGCAAGTAAGCAGACCGAGCTGGCAAAAGCCGGCATGTATGTCGCCAAGCGTGAATACACCGCTTGCTTGCTGTGCTCTCAACACGCTCGAAGACGGCTCGACAGACATTTTTTGTATAACATCACGAAGTCCTTGGCATTTCCAAGTCGTCGGTTTGCCACTCCTACAGGCTGACTCAGTCCAGTACGAAAATCAGAGTCTGAAGTTCAGGCCGTTTTTGGGGGATAGCCCCTGATTTTTGCACACACGTACATGCGTGCTCTATTAACCCCTCTTGACCTAGTACCCAAGGTTTCTCTTACAGGTTTGTTTGTCCTATCGGGCTTGTAGTATTGGGTCTTATATAGGGAACCTCAACTTTCCGCCGCAAAAAAAAAAAAAAAAAAACAGTCGTGAAGGCTTCGGCAGGCAGGGGCTCACGGAAGACGTGTACAAAATTTCAGGCAATATCCTCTCTACAAGGGGGTCTAAAACATTCACGATATTTTGATTTTTCTGAGTGCTATAAACATGCTGGTACACTTGTTCGCGCAGTTGCCTTGCAAATGATACTCATGTTCAATATTGACTTGATGTTTGCCCTGCGCGGTCAGACCTTCGATTGTTCGCTTGAAACTTCGTACAGACCTGCCTCGGGGTGTGCCTGGATCCGACTCGTTCGGGAAAACGGCTTTCTTTTAATAACACGTTGCTTTCTACGGAAATGCCTGATTGTTTCGATCCTTTTGTACATGGCCCGTGGTTGGTCGGGATATATATATTCTTAGTATATATATTTCGAAGTATATATATATATATGTTCGCCGCTAGCGCCAGCCCGTGGGAAAAACAACGAAAAGACTGACCATGCCACCTTCTCTCGCTGTTTATGGTGGTCAGTATGATACAAAGATATACTTCCTCTGACTCACAATTAAAGTTTAAATAATTAACACGGGCCCCCGCAACCAACCGTCCGTGTCCGATGTCGTTGGCGATGATATTTTTGAAAAATTGTCATTTTTACTCGAAAGCACTACCCCTTATATGCGAACGCTCCTGCATAGACATGTGCGGCCGGAAAACACACCGTCGACCCTATAATGGTCGTTCTTCCCCGTTTCCGGAAAACCGAGAGGAATACTGGAAACCCGGAAAAATGGGGGAAAAAATTACCAAAAAAATGCTTATATTTTCTCTTCATCGCTGGGTTTGGTGGGCAATACTATTGATAGGAGGGGAGGGAGGCGGCCCAACAGACGGAACTAAAGTCTGGGTATGGCCATCGTCGTCATGATGCGCTCCCTTCTTTGGGACCCAAGTAACTATTTTTAGTAGCATGGTGCCACCCGGGTAACTTTTTGCCCGTCTTTAGGCACCATCCAGTTCCTACCTTTCGTATTATATTATTATATTTCCCCTCGGCCCGTTTTCGTCCCTTTCTTGTCCCTTTTTCTCATGTTCCCTCACTAACTTCCCATTTGTACCTCTCTTCGTCTCTGTTTATACCTACCTTCCGTTTTGCTTTTTTGCTGTCTACTTTATTTACTCTTTTCTTTGCTTCGCATTTCTTTTTCTTCTTGATAAGTCAGTCTCTTTCTTGCTTACTTCCATGGTGGTCTTATTCTTAGTGGTGGAGTACGCATGTATGTTCGTTCTTTTTGTTAATAGTTAATGTATGAGAAGGAAGTTGGACTTTGTGCATAGGTTTTCTTTGTCTGAGTGGTTTTCTGCTTTCGGGAATGTTATGAGTGATCAACGTTGAAGCTCATGCTACACATTGTCGAACGGCAAAAATAATAATAATGAAAAATATGTATGAGGTCTTCTCGTTTTCTGTGACGACTTGTGCAAAGAGCACCGCGTGTATTCGATACGTACTTACGCGGACCTCATTTTTTATTTCGTCTCCCCGAATTCGGAAAATAAATAATTACCTCTATTGATTGCCAGTACGGTTTTGTATTAGGTTTATTCAGTCACACTTTTCTTTTAGGTCAAAACTCTAAATAATGCTCCTCCTCTCTGTTTACATGTTGTTGTTGTCGTTGTCTTCACATTAAATCGTCCTTTCTACCCAACTTCGCCAGTACACCCAGTGTCCGTCCTGATTCCTTATCCTAGAGAGATACTGATTCTGTGGTCACAGACTGTGAGACAGAG
>JBBMHQ010075631.1:0-12321 GCA_037834295.1 Postelsia palmaeformis
AAAACCCGACATGCTCCGTCCCGGCATTGTAGGGGTGCGAGGGTCTATGGTCATACGACTACGGCCATGTATGAGATCGAGTACATATCTCCTATCGAGTACACCCCCCCCTCCCCCCCGCTCCATTTGGCTGCCGTTTTGTGGCTCTTCGGAATGGAAACTTCAGGATAACGGCCTTAACGCACTCGCGGGAGTGGTGAGCCTCTGTCCAGCGGTGACAGGAGATCTGTTTAAGGTTGAAGGAGGGAATTCACGACTGTCAGAGGTACGAATGGGCGCCCCCTCAACCCAGCAAACAAATATGGCGCTATTGTTCAACGTTTCGAACAAGGGCCCATCTGAGATGGTTCTAGGACCTTCCCACTCGCAAAAAATCACGTCTTTGGGGGGACAGACTACTTTAGAAAGAGCTAAATTAGGTATGCAGCAGTAGAAGAGTCAACAGCGGTTGGGACAAAGAGTCGGGAGAATACGAGTGGGGCTTACGAGTGCTAATATCGTTCCAAAAGCGTTTATCAAACGGTATGGAAGGCGGAAGCGAGTGGCCTATTGAGGCATCGCTATTGGCTCGCCATCCTCCGGCGATACTCGTAGTCATTTATACTGTAGTTCATAATAGGATTACCTCGAAATGTAGACGGAGTATGGATGTGCGGGGGAGTAGGTGCATACAAGCTTCGGCCGCGCTACTTACTGTTACGGGCCCTTGACTATTCTGGATGGCACGCCTCGTGAGGGTAACGTGATACCAATATTTCGTTGCCGGCGGTTTGGCACCCGCCGTGAGCTGTTTTCCCCCAACCTTTGTGACCAGGAACTCCTCAAAGCATCCGCAACCGAAGTCCGGCTAGAGACTCGTGTCACCGGAGTTGTCGGGAGCGCTAAGGCCGGCTACTTACTCATCGGCGGTGCCCAAGACAGGCTGGGGACGTTTGACGCTGTCGTAATTGCGGCGCCGCTCGGACTAGCAGGCATTGCGCTGGATGTGCGGGGGGAGGTAAGAAGCTGGTGTCGTACCTTTACCCGGCAGCAACAACGATCTGATGATTGTTCTCGGGGCAAGACATATCAGTGTATTAATAATAGTGATTTTGTTACAATTCACCATATCCCACTGAGCTACTAGGTAACTAGTGTTTTGTTTTAGTGCGTTATACCCACTGAGCTAGTAGTCAGCGCTGACTGCTTGCTCAGTGCTTATGATGTGTATCTAACGGAACCACGTTGAGTGTTTTCATTGGCGTACGCTGGCCTCTTGAGGAAGCAACGCGAGCCGCCCATTGCGTACCCCAACCCCATCGCATGCTGCTTGCTCCCTCTGGATTGCTCAGGACGGGCAGAGCGAGGACCTTCGACAACCATTGCCCATCATAAAGTACCAAGAAGTGCACACCACCATCGTGCGCGGCGTGGTTGACCGCGCCTACTTTGGCCTCGAGCCATCCGAGACCGTGCCGGCTAACGTGCTGCTAACGGAATCGGCGGCCGGCCTGGCCTTCTCGTCGCTGGCGCTGCACGCCTGGGTTGACGAGTCCACTGACGGCCTTGGTGTCTACAAGATATTTTCGAGGTGCTTGGGCAATGGGTTGTGCGCGGTCTAGTTGGATGTGGGTGCATACTTTCCGCGTTCGCCGGACCCAGTCTGTACAACGTTTGACACGTGCCTTCTGAAGTACACCGCAGATCTTGTTCGCGTTTGCATGTGGGGGGAACTCTGTAATAACTACCCTGAGGCGCTTGCAGTCGCACATAGCGTCAGCGCGCCAGGCTCACTCGGCGCCGTCGTCCTCGTTCCTGCAGCTTCAGCACTGCTGTCTATAAGTTACGTTTTTTTGCGCTTCTAAGCACGTCTCCCCCCGCCGCAGGCAAGAGCTGTGGACGGGGTTGCTGGACTTGCTGTTCGTCCGAGGGTCTTGGGAGATCTTGCACCATCGCGAGTGGCGTGCGTACCCCGTGCTTACGCCTAGGGAGGTAAACTTCGAAATATCGCGGCCGCCCAATTATTGGCATGCCCAACCTAGAACAAGGAGGGTGACCCTTTTTCTTCGCTGCCTTTTGACATGTCGGTATTTTCGATTTTCCGATTTTCCATTTTGATTTCGTTATCTCGTTTTTTCGTATTTTTCAGTCATGGATATTTCGTTTTTTTGCCGTATTGATTCCCAACCGAGAACAGGAGGGGTGACCCTCTTTCTTCGCTTTCTTTCGAAACGGTATTTTCGATTTTCCAATTTTCCGATTATCCTATTTTCCTATTTCACCAACCGTTTTTTCGTTTTTTCCATTTAGGATTTTTTGTTGTTTTGCCGTGTCGATTCGCTTCCTACCAAACCTTGCGACGTGATCGACGTGGGGTGTCATTTCTTGCTTGCGGCGTTATGCTTCTGCCTCACCGTAAGTAGCGAGCAGCGCCGCAGAATGTACCCCCCCCCCCTCTCCGTTTGTCACCCACAACAGGCGATCCAAACTCAGCGCCCTTCAATCAAATCCCATCGCGCGTCTGGTTTGACCTCGGCGGTACTGCAACCGCTCTCTGTATTCGCGCAGGCCTTTTCGCCCGCCGTGCTGTTCGTGGGACACCCGGTGTGGTACGTATCGTCGTTGGAGGAAGGCGTGAGCGCGATGGTGAGCCCGTCATCGCAGGGAACCTTTTCCCAAGCAGTCCATGCTGAAGCAAACGGCAGTAGTAGTGTTTACGACTTGGCCCAGCTTGGACAAAAATTATTGATAGTCAGCACAAAACCCTCATTACGTTTTGATTCAGAGAATGTTCCCAAGCGACCGGGGTTAGAGCTATTAATAGGGTTAGTATTTGAAGTCAAGTACACTTTAATTGTTTTACCGGAGCTAGGCCGAGGCCTGTACAGCTCTCGCAAACGAGAAAGCTGAACGGGGAGGAGGTAGTATACGAGGGTGGGAGGCAGGAGGGGTAGACTTCAGGTTTCGTTTCGTCTATTTTGGCGGCGGGACCATCGTCACGCCTCCGTCGTCGAATGGCCTTTTATTGGGGGATGTGCTCTCTCGGGGACACAGGTGCAATGGTGTCGACGCACCTCCGAGATGAAATTTCCAAGGTGAAATACTGTAGCTTCTGCAGCAGCTCAGCTTCTTTGTAGAGTGCTATGTTTTCTTCGCGATTCCTCGCTAGGCAGCCGACTATAGTACTGCGGGCATATGCCAGGAGAAAACTGCTCCACCCTTCTAGCAGTGGCATACGCGCGAACTAGGAGCACGTGCGCACGTGGGTCTTTCCCGCCTCGCTGGCGATGGAGACCCCCTTTTTTTTCGAAGTTATCAGACACCGATTCAAACGAAAGCCACGAAATCGCTCGAGACCTTAATGACAATCCCGACAGCCAGGGGGTGCGCTAACTTGGAGTGGCCCTTGCTCCTATTTTCCTACGCACCGTTGCGATTTTCCCGCAGGAAATTTCTGCCATCGCCGCAAAGAACGCCGCTCTCGGGGTAGCCCGAGCTCTGCGGTCCGATTTGGGTGCAGCAGAGCTTGTAAAGCCTACCACGGATAGGGAATCGGATAGCGGTGCGCACGGGTCAGGCGCTGAGTTATGAGGTGTTTGCCCGTCACCCGCCAGAGAGAGGCGTCCCTCGTGGTGCCCGTTGGTTGAGTTTTGTGCTGTCATTGGTCTACAAGGGTTAGCAGTGTCGAAAAAGATGTGTGCCGTTCCGTCTGATTTGTTGGTTGTGTTGGTGTCAAACCGTTGAGACTTGCCTGTTTATAGCTGCCAGGCGTATGCATTATTTTTCTGAATATTGTGTGTAGCTACATCCCTGAAACCTGAATTGGCTAGTTTTCTTGTTCTCGGGGTGTAGGGTACATCCACCCCCCCCACTCCTTTCCCCCTTACCTCCGTTGTGATTTATGCCCGTCTGAGGAAAGCCCATCGGTGTTGCTCGATCCCTCCCGATTTGTACCTATACAGCGGAATCGTCTCGCTACCTGTCTCGCCGTCTCTGGTGCCTATCTCGATTTTCTTTCATATTATGGGTGAGTTCAAGTCACCGATGCCCGCGTCTTCAGGGCCTGGGTCTAGCTACCATCGCGTAGAGAGGGAGGGAAAAGTTCAGCGCATCTTTTCTGTTGGTCAAAAGCATTTGCACGGGTTTCTTTCCGGTGGTTAAACATTCTTAGATGTCGCATATAGGGCGGCACCCAAGGTCCTTGCGTAATTTTCTACCTGGTCTTCGCGTTGCTTGACTTTTTCTAAGCGCGAGTGGTTACGTTGTTCAGCAACATGCATGTTTGTGATACGCTGTACTCGATACTGGTCTGGGGATATCTGACGGTTTTATATATATTCTGGATTTCGTATTATGTGTCTAGGCATTATGTGGCATGCCTGAGTCTGCTGATATGTGGGTATGGCTTATCCTGCAAGGCAGTCGTGATGATAAGATACGAGCCGGGGTTTGATGCTATTAATAAGATACTCCTCGTTGCACATGTGGCAGGACCTCTGACGTAAAGGTATGGGACCGCCTGGTATTTATTGGGGCCTTTGATGATCAGGTACTACTGTGCTTCTGCGTGTGGGTGTATTTCGATGCAGTTGTTGTGTACTATATATCTACAGCTCTTCTCTACGGTATATCGGTAGGCCGTGATTCCATGTTCGCGTCCGACAGCAGTGTGTCTAAACAACGCATTCAATAACTCTGGAGTGGAAGAATCCTTCGGTAAAGAATAAAAACAAGCAAAAATAATTACACGTGATAACTGACAGAGAGCAGATCTACACCTCAGACAAAAAGAAATAGTGAGGTCCACGCACGCACGTATACATGCGGTACGCTGTACAGGTTGCCACAGAAACCGAGAAGAACGCATACAACAAGTTGCACAGAAACCGAGAAGGCGTTCAAAAATCAAAATCGACATCGAAAAATCGAAAACCAACAAGGGACCAGGACGAGAAAAAAAAACGATCCAAGCACCAAAGCACGGGAGCGAGGAACGATACAAACAACAAGAGAATGCGCAGATTTTCGCAGGTTATAGGCTCGCAAGCTACGCGAGGGGTGTAGAACAGAGATAATAACAAAAAAGCCAAAATACTTACTCCGCTACAAGAACACCAGGGAAGCAATAAGAAACTAAAAGACTAAAAACGAAAAGGAAGACGAAGGCGGCGAAACAAAGCAAAAAACAGATAGCAAGAAGCAAAAATGAAATATTTAAGAGAGACAATGAAAAGAGGGGCAAACGAGAAAAAAGGAAAGAGGAAAAACAAACGGAGAGGAAGAAAAGGGACATACACGGGCGGGGGGAAAATATAAGACGGAAGGCAGGCACTAGCACACACGCAAAGTTGCCCGGGTGGCACCAAGCAAGTTACTTGGATCCCGAAGAGCTGAGCGCATCGTGGCGATGATGACCATACCCAGGCGTTTGTCTGTTAGGCAGACCGCCTCCCCCCCTCCCCCCGATTCCCCTTTTCGCCCCCCCCCTCTTCCCTGCCATTCTGCGCACGTGCATTGGCGTCAGCGTGTGTCGTGCTATAGTCAACTTGATGTCTTACAAACCAGTCCGCTCTTTGCGGGGGCTTGCGAGGAGCCTGCAACGATGGGGAGTTCAATCCGAACGGCGGGATGTTTAAATCCAGCAGACTTTCTTTTCTTTTCTTTTCCTGGGTGAAAATATCTGGGAAACCCTATACTCCCACCAAAAAGTAGAAGCAGCAACCGCACTGCTGCAATAGAGCGCAAACGCGAATCGCTCTGGCGACAAAGACAAGCACGGCGCAAGCACAAAAGTTCTTGGTTGTATTATTACAGATTGCCATCCTGCGACACAAGAAGCTGGTGGAATTACAGTTTTGTGAGGGTGTTAACTGTTAACCACTGAACTATGGGGGTAAAAGACCGATCGATTACCCTACCCAGGATAATCCTTATAATACTCTCCCCCCCCTCTGAACGGCGGGATCTTTGGGGCGTCAGAACCGTATAGATATACGTCTGTACGCTGACTTACCCGCTTCGTTTCATTACCTGAGGATCCAGGGAGATCTGTTTTGCAGGCACGCGCAAGCGTTTCTATAAAGAAACGTTCGAAATGAGGTTCAAACCCTTGACCTGGACGACGTCAAATGTGAAGGTGTTACCTACTGAGCTATCGTGGGTAAAAGATCGCGATCTATCACCCAGGCCAGGGTAATCTTTATAACAGTTTGCCAACTTGCGACATGATAAGAAGAAAGTGGCAGGCATGCCGGCGTAGGGAGAAGGGTGCGTTTTGATGGAAGTCGGAGGAATGAAACAGGTTTTTGTTTTAAAACGGGGGACCATACATACCAGATGGTGAATACCAGGTAGTGAATACCAGATAGTGAATACCACGTAGTGAATAGGATCTATGGTACACACAAAAACCTACCAGGTATGTATTTACCTGTTTTACTGACAATATTCGGTCCTATTTACTATGACCCCCCGTGATAAATTTGCTCCACTCTGAATTGACATGATAAATTGGGCATCAAAGCTCAATTCATTAAAACATTGTTTGTTGAGCATCAGAACATAGATACTGCTATAGATGTATTGGTTGTTTGTGTGTACGTACGTCAACCGGGGATGGCTACAATGTTATAGTACTATTTTGTGGACGCGTTCTACTCCAAATATCCTGGAAAACAAAATGTATGTATGTGGCTCTGACCACCGTGGGATTCAACCCACGAGTACGAACACGTACATGACGACCTGAGCGCCACCCGACAGACCGCTGATCAAGATGATCCTCTCCATGGGCATAATAAACGATTACGACATCGTTTAAAGAGTCACCCCACGGTAGGGGTTGCACTTTTTGAGTTCCTTAAGTGAGGAACTACATGTTAAACAGTTAGGATGAAAAATTTACGCGTATACTCGTTTTCGGACTAGCGCATACAAGTGCCGGTCGGGTGGCCCGAACGGATGACTTCCGAGTTTGTATCGGGTGAGCTATTGAGCTCCTTATGTGAGGGGTTCAGGAGCTCCATTGGGATGGCTTTAAAGCACCATTCAATATGTTATATATAGGTCCTCTCCATTCCCCCCATTGCCTAAAACACCACTATATTATCGATCAATAACGTATCCTGCAAACTCGCACGTACGAACAACTGCTGTAACACAGCAGTAACAAATTTGTTAATGTTAGATTGGGGGTGTACATTATCCGCTAACTTGTGTTTCAATATTATACTGTGCATGGATTACGTGCGAGTTTAACACTCAACATAGTGTTATTAATACTTTCCCTTTTTTTTATTTTCCGGCGGAATGGTAAACACAATACAGTATTTAATCGATCATGTCCGCTATCCGTTTGACGCATGTTATGGTAGCAAGACTTCCGTTAATACCCTACCAAAACGTCTCTCCATCCGGACTGCTGCTGCGGCTGATACGGTAACGTAATGGTAACATTGGCCATATATATGTTATCCCGCTGGTATATTACGATGCCACGATCTCCACATTAGGAATTCCGCTGACAACACACTAACAACATACAAGTAGTGTTGTGTAAGCCTTCAATGGGCCATGCCCATTATCCGTCTATTATAATAAAGTGTGATACGGTAGGAATTATGAACTCCCCTGCCACACTAACATATTAGGTAACGCTGCACTCTACGGGTTGATGTCGCTAATACGGTATCATAATGCTAACATTCATTAGGACATGTAGTGCGTTATCCCTTTACGGTGTGTTCCGATAGCCATTAGGAATTCCCCTAATAATGCGAAGGTGTTACCTACTGAACTAACCGAGCTATGTTATAAGATCAGGACATGCGGAAGACTCTGTCTCCATGGACGGGTCTGCTCAATAAGTCGGTACTCGTTGGTACTCACGTTGTTGTTTGCTCAGAGATAAGAAGAGCAGCTTTTTTCCTTTCGTGCACGACGGAGACTAAGACCACGCTCGTGCCTCTCTGGAAAACCCCTAGCTTTCCACCTAAGATACGCCCTCCAAGTATTACAAATACGATCCCAGTGCCAGAACCCAGGGAATTACCGGGATTTCAACCTTATACAAAGCATTATCATAATGCTAGCCCCCTCTGATGAGCCAGAACTATGGGGAAATCATGAAATCCCGATTCCACGAACTAGAGCATGAGTCGAAGATGAGGCTCCTCAAAAGCCACTCCCACACCTCTAAACGGCAAGGCAGCGAAGCCGGCAAAGTACGTGAAAAAATGAAAGGAAGACCCAGCCTTAAGGGGCAGGAAACAATCGTCAAGGAAAACCACCGCAATGTCACCCACGACGGCGGGGGGCGAGGAAGATTTATGGAAAAGCGGAAAGTGAATATCAGAAACGAGAAGAAAAATAACACGGAAGTTGTCAAGAACCGTCATAGAGTGGGGTAAGATATCGACCGAATACCCAGCCCAGGGCATATTCCTGATGATACTATTTCCCCCCCTCTGAACGGCGGGATGTTTGGGGCGTCGGTGCCGCATACGACCGTCCGCTGACCTACCCGCTTCGTTTCAATACCTGAGGAACCAGAGGGAGATACCATACCAGGTATGTCTTTAGGGACTGCACGCATAAAAGCTGTTATAAAAGAAAAGTTCGAAGTGAGATTCGAACTCGTGTCCTCGACGACGTCAAATGTGAGGGTGTCACCTACTGATAGGGAGGGGGTGAAATATCGATTGTATGCCGAGCCCAGGATAAATCTTATAGCGTTCATACACTATTAATAACATAGACAGTGCTATACCAGGTGCTCGGTATGGACTGCCTACCCTAACACCGTGACACATATACTGCAGTCGATACGGGATCAAGGTAACGCCCTGTCTGACATAATGTTTCGCGATCGCCCGCCAACACAAGATGACAACACAATAATATGTAATGTATTATTATCATGCTTGCCATCCGACACTGTGTAGTGTTGTTCTAAAAAAAGACAACAGAAAGTGAAGAACTCTCCAGAACAAAAGCACGGCAGTATCATGCGACATACCAAAACTGATGTGACGCTCATCATCACGACTACAACTAACATCCCTTCATATCATCCACCAGAAAAACGACCACTCCTCTATTATTATTTATTTTGCCATCCGACAATGTGTAGCATGATCTTCGACTAACATTGATCACTCATAACTTTCCAGAAATAAGAAAACCTCGGAAACCAAAGGAAACCCACGCACCAAGTCTAATATATTAATATTGATTATATATTGACAGCGTGATGCCCAGAATTCATAACTTCATCATAGTATTTCTTCTAGTACCGAGTTGTTTAGAAACTGTATACCTCACATACTCCAAAATCAGCTTTTGTGAGCTCCCTTCGTGCAACGTAAAACAAAAGTTTCTCTAACATACTCCGAAATCACCTTTTGTAAGCTGCCTTCGTGCAGCGTTCCAAGATCTTGTCCTATCCGACGTAATCTTCGAAACACGCGTGTGTTCTGCCCTCCTGCCCTTTGAGCATTCGGTCCTCGTCATCTTCCGCCGCTTCCCCCGAATTCCATCGAAAGAAGAGTACTTCGAGCTACCGAGGGGTTCACGCAATCCTCCCTGTCGTCTTTTGTACACGACATACGCCGCGCTGTGGACCATTGCAGACAACAAAGCAGTACAACCCTATTTAACTCTGCAACAATACCCAATTTTCGAACCATTCTTCCCGTCTTCTTCTACTGCAGCACACTGCTGTACACACACAATCATGCACGCTCGACACGATGAGTTATCTCCCCCTGACAAAGCTTGTTTGTCCCGCTGCGTTGTTGGTGGAGATCGTACGTATGAAGCTTTAGTTCCACCGCACTTTGCCGTTACATATCGAAAACCTGCCGCATTATTTATTATTCACATCAAACCAAGCGACTTCAGCTCCCGTATGAAGCTTTAGTTCCGCCGCAATTTGCCGTTACATATCGAAAACACGCCGCATTCCCCAGGCCCACACTCATCTCGCTCTTGGTACGAGGCACCAGCAGCCTCTTCATACCGTACGTAGGTGATAGTTACGTTGCACAATGACAACGTCGACATTATCAACGACCTTGTACTTCGTAGGGTCCCTGGCGAACTACACACCCCCCTAGAGGGCCGTACTCTTTCGAATCACGAACTTTTTGAGTGTGAGTTAGACGACGCTTTTGCCATGACCCATTACCTATCTACCCTCCTTCAACACAGCGGCGTGCCGCATAATCGAGTTAAAAGTGGGAGTATGCGTCATGCTAACTAGGAACTAGATATTTCAGCTGTGGTAAACGAATGGCGCCAAGGTCGCTATGAAAGCTATCTTGCCTTACACCTTTGCAGGTTTCCACCTTGAAGGATGGATTCCCCGAATTATTTCCTTCATTACATGGCAGGGTGTCGACGTCAAGCGCGTTCAGTTTTCCGTTCGTCTTTGTTTCGCGGTGACTGTTCACCGTAGCCAAGGCCGAACGTTGGAACGAGTCGTTTTATATTTAAGCAGGGATGTCTTCATGCACTGATACCTGTATGCTGTCGGCCTATTATATCCAGAGTTCAGAATTCCGCTGATATCAAGATTTTGACAACTGAGGACAGGACATGCCCTCACAAATGATGTGCAAGGGCGGTCAGTGTCGTTTACTCTTCTTTCATTCGCGAGTTGCAAGACTAGCAGTTGCTTCGTTGCAACTCGATAATTCAGGGTGCAAGACAGGCAATATTAACGGAGAAACAGCAGCGGCATCGGCGGTTACATCAACGGCTCGGCAAGCGCGCACATTGGATGCAGCAGCCCAGCATAAACTAAGCGAAGTAGAGGAGGAAGAGGATGACGGCCAAGAGGAAGAGGATGTGGAGAACGAGTACGACGAGGGAGAGGAGGTCGAGGACGACGAGGGGAGCGACGAGTAGAGGTGCATCGGTTAGTGGAAGCAGGACTACACACGGAGCGAGGACGGTTGCCTTGACAACATGATAGTGACGAAAACGTCGACAACGACTGATAAAGTTGCAGCGTGAAATTTCAGAGAGGGAGCAAGCACACCAAATAAATATTGCACAATTCATCATTTTAACGCTGATTGAGGTCCTACATAAAGTGACTTACAAAGTGGTTTTCATGAATTTAGAGCACGGGGCCACAACTAACGTGCATCTATATATTGGCTCACCTGTTGCAGCTCCTATGTTACCTACAGGAATCTGGCCCGACTGCCGTGGGGGTGGGAGGGCCTTTTAATCCCTAGTACTGTCATATCGCCCAATCCAGATAGTCGTCAACGTACTTTTTTACTTTTTTCAAAATCATCCTTCTACTTTTCAGTCTAACTCGTATGTAGGAGGTTTTACCCTCGGCGATCTTCTGGACAAGCTGTGATCACAGGTAGGTGTCGTCCCTGTCCCCCCCCGGTGCGTGCCTTTGTCTTTTTTGTCGTCGGGCACACTATTTCTTGTAGGGTTCAGCATTATACATAAAAACGTCGACAACGACTGATAAAGTTGCAGCGTGAAATTTCAGAGAGGGAGCAAGCACACCAAATAAATATTGCACAATTCATCATTTTAACGCTGATTGAGGTCCTACATAAAGTGACTTACAAAGTGGTTTTCATGAATTTAGAGCACGGGGCCACAACTAACGTGCATCTATATATTGGCTCACCTGTTGCAGCTCCTATGTTACCTACAGGAATCTGGCCCGACTGCCGTGGGGGTGGGAGGGCCTTTTAATCCCTAGTACTGTCATATCGCCCAATCCAGATAGTCGTCAACGTACTTTTTTACTTTTTTCAAAATCATCCTTCTACTTTTCAGTCTAACTCGTATGTAGGAGGTTTTACCCTCGGCGATCTTCTGGACAAGCTGTGATCACAGGTAGGTGTCGTCCCTGTCCCCCCCCGGTGCGTGCCTTTGTCTTTTTTGTCGTCGGGCACACTATTTCTTGTAGGGTTCAGCATTATTCCCACTGCGCTTGTCGATTTCCATCGAATGTCAACGTATTGCTGCTGCCGTAGTAACGTAATGTTGTGATTTTTTATCTCTGTGACGCCTAACCGCTGTAACACGGCTGTGACATTGCTGGGTGTTAGGTTGTCCGAGGTGTGAAGAACGTACACACATGTTGCTGTATGCGAGGTACTATACGTATACAGCAGTAGTAGTACACACAACCGTAATGTCTTTTTCTTTTTCTTTTTCTTTTTCTTTTCTCATCCCATTCATTATCTTCGCCCTTCTTCTCTCTCTCCCTCTTCAGTCGTAACTCAGATCCTCCTCCCCACTACGGTACTTGCCTTGCATTTTTATCGCGAGAAGATTTCAGCACTTTCTTCCCTCGTCGACTTG
>JBBMHQ010075642.1:0-26083 GCA_037834295.1 Postelsia palmaeformis
TGTTGGCCAACTAAGCGCCAGTGTTTACGTGTTATCACGTCTTTTTCTCACTACCACACCGGAGTATCGCACTCCGGGTCACTGCGTGACCGGTCTCATCACTCGGCTTACGCTGAGGACACAGCCTTCGCCTACATTGCCAGGGTATAGCCACACAATACCAATAACACAGATCCTCTCACGAAACGGCTGACGACAAGTTTCAAGTCGACACTGGTCTACGAGTACTTGTTGTAGATCATGATCTGTTCGAAAGCCGTGGATGAACCCTATGCAATACTTGTTCGAGGTGCGAACTCTCCATATTCTGTGATAAAATATGATTCCAGGATTTCTATATCGTTTTTCAGAAGATTTTTCTTGGAAACACCAGAAACATAACACTTTGCGAGAGGGAATCTTTAGGTTGGTAGGCTGCTCAGGTGTTTTGGTTCCTGTTAGGATCAAGGTGCGGGCGGAAACCCAAATGCGCCACGTTTGCATCGAACCAGGAATTTTCTCAATTACGGACGACGATTCCGAAGTGCAGATCACGCTGCCCATTTTTCAAGTCAAAATCATCCCTAAATATCCCCTCTCCCAGATTACTAAACCTACCTGAGGACTCGTAATATATATATACGTACGTACGGCGATGGTGAATTTCAGGGCGCACGCGCCAACACCGCACGACACCTCGTTGCGTGACGCCACCGACGTAAGTCTTTCCAACACAGACCCGTTGTCGCCGAAAGGCGCAATGAATATGAGTGAAAGAAAAGTTCGCGTGGAAAGTCGCTCGAAGGCATGTTTTTGTGGACAAATCGCCCAAACGCCCCGGTAGGCGCAACCTTCGCTAAAAACCAGCGGAACAAACAGGGAAAACACCGCTTTCAATCATATCCTCAACGAACAATGTCGCAACACCGCGCGAAAGGCTAGCAAACCCTGACGCGCCTTTGAATGGCTCTAGATCGTGGCAGCCCTTGCCACAGGCTGTTAGGTTGGGGTCGACGATCCCGCCCTCCCAGCATTGGTCGGGGTCAACGCAGATGTATAGCCCCTTCGAGTCGTCGAGTTCACCGTATTGTTGGTACATTTTGTCCTGTCCCATGTCTGTGCTGCAGCAGCCGCAATGCATGGGGGCTTTCTTGCTGACGCCTTCCAGCTCGAGCGCCCTGTCGGGCTGCGTGTAATCAAAAAGTGCCCTCAAACGTACCTGTGGAGGGCAGGCAGTGGGACGAAAGCTAAGGTAGACGAAGGGAACATGAAACGTATGCGTAAGAATAGGCGGCAAATGTAGAGTAGTAGCAGCGAAGCGCCTGCCATGGAGAGCAGGGTATAGAGCACTTGAAGTTCAAGTCCTACTCGACTTTCAAATACCAGGTACAGGTTAGCTTGTGCGACGAATAGGAACGGTGGTAACTATTAATAGCGTAGGTTGTACCCTGCACTCGCCGTTGAGAGGCAGGATCTAGCACGGAGTGCTATGGGTATCCGATGGCCTGCCGAAGTACGAGATATAAATTCTTAGGCACATACCGAGCCGCCCTTTAATGAGGACCACCGCCCCAAAGGGTTGGGTGGGCCGTAACTGGACCAAGTCCGGCGGGAAGGCCCCATAGCCTAGGTTTTTGTCAGTGGGTGAGCTCGCGCGAGTTCCACACTACTCGGGGGAGATGACTCTCCCGGGTGGCTACCTCCACCGCACCTGCTTCTCTCGGGGGTCAGGTGGGGTGAACGTGCCCTAAGCCACTGTGGGGTACCAACATCGTTGTCTGGAGTTGCAACGGGATCTAAGGATTAAATTGACACACGACACGGAATCGCGAACGTGGAAGTGTTGTATTTTTTACCGATCCGCCGGGGGATAAAAATAAATAAATAAAAACGTTGAAAGGGGGGTGATACAACGTCGTGAGGGGCAACTGAGAACGATTATGTAATTTACAAAACGGTCGAGGAAGTACTCACCAGACCAGGAGGGAAGCGTTGAGCAAGCGGCGTTGCATACGAAATGACAAGTCTATCTCGAACCGCGCACTCTAAAATAAAGAGGTGTGACTCAGCGGGAGAATTTCTGCAAGGAGCTATTGCTGCGGCCCTCAAAATTCATCTCGTTACATACGAATCACAAGGCTATCTCGCACCTCGCATTCTAAAATAAGGTGTGATCTACTGCTGTGGACCGGCTATTCAGGATTTAGGCGTCTGCGGTAGTAGCACAGCAGTGGGAGACGTTCGGTAAGGAGGTACTGCTTCGGCCGTTGATATTTGTCTCGAGGCGGAGATGTGAAGATGCAGCTGCCCGCGTCTGAAATAGGGAAAGGGGGCTCTCAGTATGTTATACTTCGTCTATTTAATGAAATTTGACTAGATACATAGATTGTAGGCAGTCCCCGCCGTTGCCGAGTGCAGTATATACTCTACCCCAACATTCCCAACATCGATCTGAAATGAGAATACTTTAGTCGGTACAAATGCGATGTGATGACTGCTGCTGTTGCCCGGAAGGTAGAGTTCGATAAGAAAACAGCCGAGTATCTAAGTCTGTCCACATAAAGTATCTAGGTAGGCTCGTCAGGCTAGTGTGCGCCTATTTGTTTGGCAGGTGTGCTAATGGGGTCTCGCTACAACACGCGTATCATGCCGAGGAAGAGAATATCTGTCTGTTGTACGCGTTTGTTTTAGGATGCCCTTTCGGATACAAGCGCACAACTGTTCAGCAAAAACGACTGTTAACGCATGCGTGGGGGCGTTAGACAAACTACGCACGCGTGTGATATATTCAAGCATTTACCGTGGGAAGGGAGAGCGGCAGTATTACCATGCTTCGCGCGATGACATCATACGCTCCTTGTACCACAATCGGTATCACCGCCCGGGCTTCTACGTGACACGTGGCCAACGCTGCAACCGTCACTGCAAAACATTGTTCTGATACTGTTTAGCTCTGTACGATATACCCGTGGTACATACGGAAGAGGCTAGGGAATGCCGGTCGTCCGGAATACTCCACCCGTGAACTGTTCAAGATCTATCTGGCAGATCATGTACTACCCTAACCCGATGTGGTACATTGCGCGAAATCTGCATGGCCCAGTTTCAACCCAGGAATATGTGCCAGTTCATGCACATATATTGCGCGACACCCACCCTGCACGATAATCTAGATCAAAATTTGAAGAATCTATATAAATGTGGCCCTGAACAATGTGGACTGCCAACGCTCAAATAGGTTCGATGATCCGTCGGACGTGTGTAATGGCCTCACCTCCGCTTCTAAAACATTTGTTGTCCTCGAACGAAATGTTCCCGTCGATACTAACCTCCGACCCAGAGTTCGCCAAAATGGTACCTGGCGGTGCACGAAGAGAAAAGTAGGGTTGATATCGAGAGATGACTCTGAACGGGGTTTCCATAGTATATGGTCAATGTCAAGGGCGAGACGTAGGAAGAACGAAAATTGATGTGGCAGTTACACGTTTGTATAGGGTGATGGCGGGTGATACGTAGCTGACAATTCGATCCTTGGTGCAGCAGTAACATGATTCCGTCAAACACGGTATACCACTCTGTTTCCCTCGTTTGGTGAATGTTTAACTGTCACAGCTGCCGAAGCAATGCGTCTTCGACAAAGTGTCCCCTTGTAACCTGGCCGTGTAGTGAAAGTGAAGGCCAAGCAGCCTGACATTCGCTAGATTTATGTTATCGCTGTGGCAAGAGTCGCAGACAATCAGAACGCAAGTCACCGTCCGCTAAACCTTTGAACGCACGACACGAATATACACAGGCAGGTTAGTTTCGTAGATATGGCCACTACTACAGTAGAGGGGCCACTTTAGCATCACTTCTGTTGAAACGCTCGAAGCAACTCAGCCGAGTAGCGCTCTCTATTTATGTGCGTTTGACGCTGTCACCCTCTTGGTTCGGCGACTTGCACCGCCATCTGGTTGGTTCTTGCGTCACGCCAACCAAATGTGTCGATTTTTTTACTTACAAGTGAGGGCCGAGTGGCCCAACCGCGGTAGTGAAATTATTGGCGTCATATCGCTCCCTACCGCAGCGCCGTAAAGGTCACCGTTCGCCGCAGGCAGAAAAAGCAGGTGGCAGCCTAAAAACCTTTGGGGCTATATCAAAGTGAGGTATCACTTGATTGAGCTGATTTCTCGAGTTGGACAAATATCCCGAACCCTGAGCTGGGACACACTGACCGTAACATTTTCGACTGGATGTACTTGGTGATTCGCTTCGCTTAATAATTATTGTGGTTCAACGTGTGACTTCTGCTGTTATGCAAAAATTCTGTAAGAAGACCTTGACTATTTGACGATCGCAACGGGGGCCACTGAAACATCCATGCTGCAACGACGGGTAATGGTCACGCATGTATGTGTGGTGTCGTTGCGCTCAGATCTATTGGAAACTGGTGTTACTCCCTTTGGCCGTACTGTCGAGAGGTCAACCCAAGTGAGCAATTGTAGCGCGGTGACACAGCCGACACAGAGAGGGGTTACACGGTATTGCTCGTGGTTACCAGGCACCAGGTACACCAGGTGTCTAAATAAAAAATGCGCTACAGTCTATCGAGCCATGCCACGGCAGGGGTGTACACCGGAAGCTCCTGAGCCTCTCATATATCAGGAGCTCAATTGCTCACCCGATGCAATACCTGGAAGAAATCCGTTCGTGCCTCCCGAGCGGCACTTGGATGCACTGTACTAGTAGTCATGAAACGAATGTACGAGTCAAATCTCACCCTAACCTATAGTTTCCCTCGCTTAAGGAACTCCACTTTTCAGGAACCTTTGCCCCAAAACGTGCAACCCTGGGGTGACTTTACCAGGTAAATCAGTTCAGGAGACGGCAGTTGTAATGGACGGCTGGCTACCGTAGAGAGAGGTAGAGGTTGCACTTTTTGGGCCAAAGGTTTCTGACCAAATGAGTTCCTCAAGTGAGGAGGACGCGTTCTACGATGAGAATATAATGCCAATCTTGTTTCGAAAAATGACGTGTATGTGTCCTCTAGCCATAGGACTACTAGTCGCGATGCACTTTGATTTTGCTAATTTCAATCTTCGAGTGAATCACTATTAGTATCAAGCTCTTCAAGTGAGATGCCTCAGAAAAATCGTGGTGGACCTCTATCGTAGAACGCATCTACCCCGCACACCGGATTATGGTCATAGTGGACACAACGTATGTGCAAACGCCAGCAGCGGTGCATGCGGTCCCCAGAGGTTGGGCCCGCGTCCGCATCTGCAGTGCGACTAAACTTTCAATTGTAAAACACGTGGTGGAAAAGTTGTGGTACATGCCCTCCACGCTTTTCACATGCCGCTCGTACAACCGCTCAAACCGGCTGCAGTGTGGACGACGCCATCGCAACTCCAACGTGTTGGAACGAATTGATATGCCCCCCGCCTTCGGCAGCAAGTGCACTGCTGTAACCACATGCCATGTACGACATAGATATGACTAGTTATAGGAACCCAACCGACACAGAGGTAGGTGCACCCGTAAACAACAATTAATTGTTGTAATAACAATATACTCACCAACCGTAAGTGAATGTCTTCTGCACACCCGATTTGTGTGATTGATAGAGCATGTGCTACGTGGTCAAGCCATGTATGACGTCCCGTATTGTACAGTATAGAGTTCGCATTTTATACACGCCGAATGTTCGCATGCTCTACCGTAAAATGACACACTTTATGAAACAAGGCAGCCCTTGCAGTTCAAGCTACGCTGCTGATGAAATCATACGACAACATAGTGTTATTGCCGACTTGGTGAGTGTAGAATAATATCGGGTCCCCTGCAATGAGCGACCAAGTTTTACCGGATCACCTCCCATTTTGGCGTTGTTGTCCACAAACACCGTCGCGCCGTCAGTGGAAACCTCGGAGAGAAAGGCATAGATCGCTCCTGCGAACAAGCAGGTTTGATAATCGCGAGCAGAGCAATTGATTTTCAACAATAATTTCGATTGTAGAAATAGCTGTATGCTTCACGCAAAATAAACGATCACGGCCAGAAGACCCCAGGGATCACAAGAGGTACCCGTACAGTATGAGCAAAAAATATAGTTTACTGGCGAAGGTTGTGCTACTGCGACTGGTGTCGCTTAACCCGAAATACTTCACGGAGAACGCACCGCATATATCGGCCACCCTGACTGGCTAATACCTCGCTGTGTGGCGCCGTTTGACGTGTACCGAGCCCAACTACAGTGCTGTACCTCGTTTCATAGACTCGCCGTATTTTCGTTGTCTGCGTACAAGATACCAGCCTACAAATATTACTCACCGATAGGCCTCTTCAAGGTATTATTAGCTACTCATAAACTGTACTAATAGACGTCGATACACCAGGTGTCTAATTACAGCAATGTAGATCCTCAAATTCGTATCATGGTATAGTTCGTGTCATCGCACATGAGATTGTATATCGGGCTTTACTGCTGTAAGACAGCATACCGCACGGCGTATGATACGACGCGTGCTACGAAAGGATACATTCTCATGAAAGAGGCGTTCTATGGTTCATCCTAGAAGTTCTGAGGCTCCTCACTTGAAGAGCTCAATACCTCGCCCGAACACCGACTTCAGCACAAATCTTGTCGCATCTCGAATAATAATCCCATGGCCCAAGTATGCAAAAACGTCATTTTGCGCAAGATTGGCATTCCGACGATTTTTGGGGTACGGAGCTCCGTTCATCAGAAAAAACGTTTCAGCGGCAATGTGCCACCTTTATCGTAGAACGCGTCAAAAGTGTTTTTGAACATCGTCTGGATTTACTTCGCGCTTGTGTTTTTTTTGTGCAATACCTATCATCATATGCCAAACGGCTTTTCATCATCGGGCTATATGCGTGTACCCGTTCCCTCAAAGTTCGTATTTCGTCGAGTAGGCTCGAAAAATATGACACTGATACAAGTAGATCCCTCCCGTAACAGGCATTATACTTAACTTCTCGACGGCAGCTGTACTACAGTGTACTGTAATCGAGCGTAGTATTGTGTGGTATAGTGTGGTGTAGCGCAGTTAGGTGTAGTGTGGTATTGTGTAGTGTGGTGTAGTGTAGTGTGGTATAGGATAGTGCAGTGCAGTGCAGTGTGGTGTGGTGTGGTGTAGGGCACTGTAGCGTAGTGTGGTATAGTGTAGTGTGGTGTAGTGTGGTGTAGTGTAGTGTGGTGTGGTGTAGTTTAGCGAAATGTATATGTAGAGTTCCGCAAGCGAGGAGCCTCGGAACATACCGGCGGCGGTACCCTAACCTCAAAAGGCACACATGTGGGGGCCACGAAGCACAAAAAGCGACGCATGGAACATCGTTGCAGGAATACAGCTAAACATTGTCAGGTGCCGAGCGTGTCCTTTCCTATTTCATTGGGCATGTTTCATTGGGCATGTTTCATTGGGCATGCTTTATTGGGCATGTTTCATTGTGCATGTTTTATTGGGCATGTTCTAGTGACGCTTTCTACGATAGAGGTAGCACATTTCCGCTGAACTGTTTTCTGAATGACGAGGTTCCTTAACCCATAATCGTGGATTTCTGAACCTAGAATCCTGGGAACACCAATGTTGTTTTTAAACAAATCGTTGTTGTATACATTGTCCATGGGATTCCTCGTCGGGATGAAATTTGACTTTGGCTGAAGTCAGTTTTCGGGTGAGGTCTGGAGCTACTTACGTGAGGAGTCTCAAAAATACCAGGGGGAAGCTCTATCGTAGAACGCCTCGTGTGTTTCGACACTCCATTTTGATTCGGCTTCTTTGGGACACTGCTACGGGCAAGCGAAATGTTCCCCTCCGCGCTCGTACCAACATGCTTTAGTGTCGGTCATTCTCATGTTATTCGTCTTAGGTTCTCACCTCCGCGAATATCGGCTGAGTTGCGAGCAATGAACGCTTCTCCGACGACATGGACTCCCGATTCATGAGCACATATTGCACCTTCAGGAATTTGAGAGTCAAAGGCATGAGTGTTACGGTATTAACAGCGTTAAATTTCACGACTTCTCAGTCTAACTTCTTACTTTCTGAAGAAAGTGGATATACGGCACCATCGTCTCGACTAGCGTAATTCCAGACCTAGGCTGCGCACGATAGAATCTTCGGGTTTCTCCTTTATTTGACGAAACCACCCCTGGCCCGTGGTAAAGACTGCCGAATAACAAAAAACCGCACCACGGCCCGTCGGTGGGCGCCGCTTACATCCAGGTGCAACGGCCCCAATACACCAGGAATATTTATTCAATGAACCACTCAGACAACATGTTGAACTGTCTGAAGTACTGTTGCGCCTCTAAAATGGTATTGTGGCCGAATCGACTCACGACACCCGCATCCAAATATGGATTTGAACATGCAGTATCGGCGAGCCTCACGTTTGGGTACACCTCCCAACGCGTGCCCGTGGCCCCAATAGATCCCCTGAGTTAGCTCAGTTGTGCATTCCCCGACGTTTAGTTTTGAAGGTCAACCACATGGCCACCTCTCGGGTATCTCAAACCACGAGGACGAGCCGTTGTCCAATCCTATCACAGCCGTGATATCTGTGCCTTAGCCCCTTCAATGGACACTGCAGTCGGTCATGGGTACGACAACAATATTCTACCGACGTCCAGGAGGCAGTAGTTGTCCTCTGTGATATCATATCACGCATAACCTGGTAGACATCGCTCTCGACGTGCTAGTCTATAGTATAACAGTTGAAACCCTTCCCAGGGTCGGCTCGAAACCAATACTACCTATTTCCGTTTCCGTTCTCACCCCCAGGTGCAGATGCCAAGTTGTAAGTAAAACATATGTCCCCCTCGATGTCGACCTCCGAGCCGTTGTGTGCGCACAGGGCACCTGCAGGGCACATGCATGTATATACGGGTAGGAACGTAAATCATAATATGCTCTCGTGGTATCCTCAAAGCCCCGACACCCCCACCGTTCCCCATTTGTAGGCGAGGCACCATAGCGAATATCTATCCTGACTTGACCTACTGTGTTCACTGCAAATGGGCTCACGAAGCCATACTCTTTAAAATCAGAAATCGGAACATACCCGTGTTCCACGAGCAGTTGAGCGTCTATACCCCACTCGTGCGATGAGCGGAGCAGATATATCCCTGGGATGCCAATAAATACGGGATGTGGCGCTGGCTGTGTGTTGGGTTGATGTAATCGTTCACGGAAGTTATGGTGTGTCGTCAAGGGCAGTGGGTGTGGGGGGTTGGTGCGTGGCCCATACGAACGGAACCATTCGAAGAAAGCCTACTCTACGCACGACAGCTGTATAAGCGTGTACGACCCTGAGTACAATTTCCTCGAGTTACCTGCGTGCACAACCAACAACTGATCAACTATGTGAGAGATTTCCCACGGCTTCACGGGTCCCCCTAAACAGTGTGGGCATACACACTCTGTGTAGAGACATTGAACAGGGTACAGTAACACGTTGTGATTAGTACCGAATTGAGAGCTTGCCGACGCCTTGCGGAGTTTGCTATTTCGCTTGATGTCTCTGCACTGATTAAGTGTTTTTCCCCACATGGTGCAAGAGTGGGAATCCCGATCACCTGTGATGGAAAGAGTTGGTAAATTTTAGTCGTATAGTGCTGACTCGTGATTCGGCAGGTATTGGGGTACTGTGATGCTTTTGGGCTCAAACATTGCTGGTTTATCCAGCTCCTCGAACGGTAAACCAGCCCATACCGTATATGTCTATGGATCCGATCTGGTGAGTGTGTTATCACATGAAGCCGTTGTTTTTACCCATCGACATCCATCACACCCAGTGTCCGTGCCAACACATCATTCTAGATGAAAGCAAGCTTATGTGGGTACAAAACGACGAAAACGTCATGAACTGCGTTGTAATGCAGCGAAGAGAGTAGGCAACGCAATATGTTATTATGCCGCACGATTATTAGACATAAAACACACGGCAGATACACGCCAATAATCTAGATACATTGAGAGGAAGAAAAAACGAGAGACAAATATATATTAAAATATTATACCAACTTACTACGGCACCAATGTCAGACCCTCCGGGAGGATATGTGACAGGTAATTCCTAACGTACATTGGAGCAAAGCGGACTAGACAGAAAACACTGCCAGTAGTGAAGTGCCCAACCCACCAAGGCAACTTTAAAAGCCTACTACTGTTGTAGTTTTTGCTGGATACCTCGCCCAAGAAGGAATAAACCGGGCTTAGCGTCCATCATTGTCGTATGAGGTGTAGGGCCCGTAGAGCGAACGTTGGCCACTGGCCGGTATCCCTACCCTAGCACGTGCCTGCATACCTGTATCTCTCACCTCCGACATAAGCAGAGTTCCTGTCAAAATAGGCAGCCCCGGCCATGCGGATATCACCGCCACTGCTGGAAATGGCACCTGCGGGAATCGACAGAAAGAGCTCGAGGCGCTCATCGCTAATGCTAGAAAAAGCAGCGCAGAAAATATTTGAGTTTCACCCATGCGTGTTCGCCGCCTAGAGAGAGTCTTTCTCATACCACTACTTCACACAATGAACGCGGGGGGGAATGAAGACAGGAACATACCTCTGCACCTGATACGATATAAAACTGCTGAAAATCTGCACGCCGGTTGGCGGTGCGGCGGCGAGTGATATACAGCAGCAGTGCTACTGAAATGCAGGCCTGCTCGCCCCGCTCGCGATCGTCAGTAGACTGAGCTTTTTGGGAGTACAGCAGTACTCATGTAAGCGGGTGCATGAGGCGCAGATGTATCGGTGACATCAAAAACAGTTTTTCCCTGGAGAAAATTTATGGAGACACGCGAGGTGGGGAAAATCAGGTGAGGAGGAAGGGGTCTGCCCCCACAAAATAGAGCCAGCCTCAAGACCGAGCACACCAGAGGACATCGAAACAACGTCTACGCAATCAAAATAGTTCAGGATAATGTTCTACGTAGAGAGAACTCCGGAACAGACGCACCCGACTTTCCTTTTCTGAAGCATATGATACCACAACAGTATCCGGGACCCGCCCATATTGTACTGCTACCTTGGATCATTCTGCTCTGTACCAGACAGACACCGTATACGTTGCCATCGTAGGTGATCATCGATATCGGCAACGTGTTACCTGTAGTAGCACGCACTACCAGCCGACCTAAACCAGTACTGGTAGGTATGCTCTTTATCCTTTGGCTGTTTCACCCGCGGATTGTCCCTACGCCCGCGCTGTGTGGCATACAACACCTGGAATATGTTATAACATACTTCGTGTGTCCATGGTTTATAGAAATTAGAAAAAGAAAATCATTCGTCGCGACGCAGATTATTCGATCAACAGGTGGGTACCTGTACGCTTTGGGGTATTCCCCACGTGAAGCATACTATGACTCGATTGCGATGCACATACAAGTCTCAATCTCGGACTTTCCGCACAAGACATTCCGCTGCTCACTTGCAGCGCAAGGCTCATCGGGAGAACATCAAGTGGAAGAGACTACCGTGAATTGCAGCGAAGGAATAGCGTGAACGTTCTCAGATCGGTTGGAAGGATAAAATAGATCAACTGGTTTTCCCTAACCAGCGGCACATGCACGACAACAGTAGTTCAGCTATTGTGCAGTCCGAATATCTATGGTGTCGATATACCACACGTTTGATAGCAAGTATGATTCCTTGTAGTATTCAACGTTCCCCTCCGGGATGTGGTCGATTTGAAATCCCGGGGGTGTCGCAACTTATTTAGAGAGAGCAGCGTCATAATCCGGCGTTCCTGTGTATGTATATGGGTCTTTGTGAATTCGCCGCTCCTTGATGTTTGTTCTCAATATCGTTTGCTATATACACTGAAAATGATCAGGGGTAGTACTCCTAACTCGACACCCATGGCATTACAATATCTCACATGAAACACATGTCTGCCCCGCCGAGCGTGTCTCGTCTAAATGCGGAATTTTCGTTTCCTCGACATAAAATACGTTTATAATACGATTTGCTGCAATAGAGTAGCCATATGTGCGAGCTCCAAGAAATGTGTCAGAAAACGCGGCAAAACAAGTATTTATGTTTAATGTGATATTGTTCCGTACCTCCAGAGGAAGAAGCTGAGTTATCAGAAAAGTAAGTGTCTCCTTTCACAATAACCTCGGCGCCAACATCAGCATAGCACCCGCACAAGGGTAAGGGAGTGCCCACGGTATTTCTGTCATCAATTCTGAGACGAGAAGAGTGTCTCCTAAACCACCCCCCTACGCTTGCACGATCCATGCGTGAAGGTGGGCATTCGTGCCGAAGGGAGTCCAGAGCGGAACTTAAACTTAACTCAAACAACTGCGAGGAATGCCAAAGTGGTGATTGCGTGATTGATTCCGTCTAAAACATGACCATAGTACAACGTCGATCATTTCTGCCCGACATAAGTGATATAATTCAAAAGCATAAACATGTTTCGATGTTATAATACCTCCTCCGTTCACAGGACTTCAGAGCAAGCGGTTTCTTGAAATTGTTCTATTTGAAGCAGGCGCCCACTTCCCCACCCGTCCGAAGTTTCGCCACGGCATTTTAACGAGTTTGGGCCCGCTCACCTCCGTTCTCAGCGGAACTGTTCGTCAAGGATGTAGCGCCGTCGATGTGTACCTCAGAGTGGTTGGCGTATATTGCACCTGCGAGGAGGGAAGGGTAACCGCAAGGAGCCTTGCTGAATTCAAACAACTGCGAGCCGACTTGAGGGTGGTGGATAGAGAGTTAGCCGGGTGCGTGGTAAGCACAGTCCGACTATCGACTGAAAACGACCTCTTGGCGAGCAAAGACGTCATACCCCGCTTTGGGCGGAAGTAAAAGGAGCGTTTAGCATTCAATATGAATACCAATTGCCGCATATTCTCGTGGTAATAGAGTGGTAAGAGGTGCTTATTCAGAAAATCGAATACAGCAGGTGATAACCGCTGTCGTATCGCTCCCGGAAAACGAAAGCTCTTTGACCACGCTACGGTACTGTACAAGTAGTCGTGTACTGAATTGCGTGGCGATACCCCCGTGACAGGAGAAAGGGTGCCCGACACCCAATGGGAGCACACTAGTATAATAACCTAAGGCAGCTGAGCGCTCACGAGAATGATAGCGTCATGCAGTTGCTTTTCCACTTATCACATACTCGGTATGCGGCAATGTGTCAAGCCTTTTGAAGCTACCCCCTCCGCCAACATGATCCATCTCACTCTTTCTTGTGAAACCTAAGTGGGATGGGCCGCTTCTCAAGACGATCACAATATATCCACGACTACTACCCTTTTTTCTACGCAGGCTCGAGTCACACGCATAAGCGTTTCCGACGGAAGCATGTCGTGTTCACAAAACCGTCGGGAAGGGATAAAATGGATACGATCAGGGTATTCATCATCCTTGAAACGACTGTGCGACTGCTCGGTGAATATCAGGTGGACACCTGAATACATGGCCATTCCCAGGGGGGGTGTACTCGATAGGAGAGATGCACTCGATCCCTTGCATATGGCCGTAGTCGTATGACCATATGGGGGGTTGGGGGGGGCGTCAAAGCTCGAAACCCGCTTTATTACGTAATAATACAAGGATCCCATCATCTCACATCGTGATGGAACAGCAATATCACCACGTTTCGGGTTACAGCGGCAGGAACACTACACTATGGTATACGACTTACTATGAGGATTTGCCGCGTCTATTCGCCCGTGCACTGTGCCATTTGAACGTATATTGCTTCGCAAGAGTGCAGTATGTCCACCACGGTGCACTCATACCTGATACGCATGCCTTCGTCGGCATCTATGTGATGTTCTCACCTCCGATTGAAGCCGTGTGGTTCGCGAAGGCGCAGCCTGAGACATATAAGAAGGTGGAAGAATGCACGTCGACTGCTCCCTTGCCATCAGAATACCCTCCTTCAAGAACCAAACTGGTAATGGTCAGGTTGGGCCCGTTTGAAACCAATAATATGTCTGTGGTAGACCCACCACTGATGACGCCCCCAATATCGCCGCTGCCGGGAACCCCGTTGCTGACAGTGCGATGACCAGTCCCCGTGACACGCACAATCTTGTAATCGGTTACCTCAATCTTCTGCTCGATACGCAGGCTACTATTCCAGGCAACATGGAAAACCGCTTCTCCAGAGCAGTTCATGACATTCCTTAGGTCCTGTAGGCCAGCGGCTGTCGTCGCGCTCAGTGAAACAGTGGCAGCTTGACATGGAGCGGATACTGCGCCTCGGATAAAGGCAAGTGCCACACCGACCACCATGATAATCACGGCGTCGGATACCATGCTGTTACCCACGATGCACGGACAAGAAATTAGCACATGTTGATAAGGGGTTGTCTCACGGCGGACAAGTAATAGTGCTCCACGTTAAAAATGTTTCACAGCGCAGACTCGATATGGTGTGTGGGATGTTGCTGTGATGTAACCTGATACCCGGCCGAACTGCGTTAGGAAGACGTGCAGAATGCCGTTGAAGTCCAACTTTCAGGTGAGCTTGGGCTGCACAATCGTTGAAGTTTTATATTTATATTTGTACCCGCGCGTGCTCGTAAAAAAGAGAAAACGACCTACACTCCTTCCAAGTGTCAAAATGAAAGACATGCCGGTGTGTTGGGATTAGTGGATGAAATTGCGAAAAGAGAGTGTTTTCCATGTTTTCTTCTTACTTGTTGTTAGTGCCTCCTCCTGTCTAGGTTTCGAAAATGGGTATTATTAGTGCGGCGCCGGGATCGTTTTTTTCGGGGACCCTTGCTGTTGTACCTGCACAACACATCGTACGACTCTCCTAACCAAACCCCAGCAAACATCTGAATAAGATTTCAATGATGGCCGACTGATGTACCGTTTGGACAGGGTTCATCCTTTTATCGGAGAGTTTTCTCCTCAAAATTTCGATACTTTTTTCGCGCAATTCTACCATCTTCCATATTTTCATCATGTGTTTTTGCTACAAATATGATTGGGATGTTAACGAACTTGACTTTTTTGCTTCTGGAGAATTTCACGAATGGTGATAGACCGCCTCTGTAATTTGATACATATCTCCAATCATTTTCAAACTTGGAAAGTTATGGGGAAAATATCTCTTCGATAAGAATGAGCCTTAACCCCTCAATCGATTTCACCACGATGCAGATTCCGCCATCGTATTGTTGTCCAGGGTTGAGAATGACAGGGACTGCTGCTGCTGTATGTCTGCTAAATATTCAGAGCTGGAGAGGCCTGATGCACGACTGCACCACTGCTGTGTGCGGGTACCCACACTTTGGTCTTTGGTTTAGCGCAAAAAAAGCGGAATCGACGAGAAAACTATTAATAACATAATTTATTTATGCTGAAGGCGGTTCGACACAAGTTACGACAACAGATAAAACTAGGAATTAGACCACGGGTCTTGGAACCAACGCCCGTTAGTGTTTCGGTGCTGCAAACAAAATAATCCCAGCTTTATTTTCATTCTTGCCGACTGTTTAGGCCAATAACTTGCTACTTACACAGCTCTCAAGGGATCGTAACTTTCCTGTCCGCATTCGTTTCATATCGTATGTCAGCTTTCTCTTGATACTTAAGGTGCTCGAAGGAACAGAGAAAATTTGGTGAGACATGTTTGTTTGTTGTAGCTTGTTGCCATGGCGCTATGATTGCTACAGCTGCCGGCGCGCGAAATTGAGCTCACGAAAATACCTCTTGAGTGTACTACCGTAATTGTTCATTAATCGTGCACCCGACACGCTCACACATCCGGCTCAATCTTATTGGTTTTGGTTCCCTGCGGGGAGCAATGGCTGTCCGCGTCTGGGTGTTTAAACTTTTTATCGTTGAGTTTTTTCTGATTTCGTGCCTTTCGATATTCGAGTAATTTCGGCCACTTCATTCAAAATTACATCACCCTAAAAATAAGGTAAGTGTAGACCTACTTTTTGAGTGCACGGGCGACCAACTGATGTTGATCTAATCACACACCGCTGTATCGTAGATGGGGCAGTACACTGACACACCCGCTCTCTGTTCAGGCACGTACCACCCAGACGTCCAAATTAAGCGTGTTAAAATAGGAATGTATCCAGCTTCATCAGAACGTGGCTAAACATTAAAGACCCGGGGATGAGGGATGGGCAGCATCCTCGGTCACGACCTGTCGGGACTTCGAGCGGTCATATTATGTTTGGTGTGTTCGGTCAAGGAAAGAGTAGTTCAGTACGGACCGGGACGGGAAAATTCTGTAGCAAATGGTATTGATATAGGTTAGAGTTAGTGGAGTCCCCGTGACAACGACTCAGGATAGATCTTCCAGGGGTCGGGATGATTATACAAAAGTGAGGCGAGATGGTACAACAGCGGGTGTACAGTCCTACCGGTGATTATCGACGACGGGACGAGGTGGTGGAGTAGTAAAAAGGTGGTTCTACTTTTTCACGACGGGACGGGACACTAAACAATAACTATTTAAACATTTTTTTCATGGCGGGACGGGACGAAAAGTACAGGTTTCAACCAAGAGCTTTGTTTTAGCTTTTTATTCTACGGGAAATTAGCAACAATTCCACTTTGAAGATTTGTAGACGGGACGGTAAAACCACGTATGTATGATGGGACATCTGATAGCGACGAACGGCTCGACGGCCCGCACCGAGGTGTACGTGAAACGTTTCCTGCAATGAGTGCCTCGTGAGCACAGCAGGCCGTCACGATTTAGACAAGGTTTCACCACCATCCTCCATGCGTTCGACAGCTTCTTGGCGGAATGACGACGTATTCTTCTACAGCAGTAAGAGCTGCCAACCCCGGCGTCTAGAACGGCTGTCTAACGAACTCGTGGCTGTTGTGGTGGCTGTACTAGCGCTGTAGTGCTGCTGGTTGAGGTGGTGGTTGTGGCAGTGTTCGGGTTATACCTGCTGTGGTAGTGGTGGCGGTGGTGATGGTGGTATAGTACCTAGTGGTGGTGGGTGGTGAAGGCTCGTGTCATGTGTCTTGTTGAAGGTGGGAACCAGTCAATACTTACACTTTAGCACGAACGCTCACTCGTACATTTATCATTGCTTATTGCACATCGAACGGATAGTGATCGCGCACCCACCCCTGGCTTGCTTCCGTAACCGTTCCTACCTTGCTGTTGTGCCTTTTGTTGTGCCGCCCTTTGAACTCGCTTCCAGTCGTCCGGTTGGCCCAGCTTCCTCAATGTCTGTCAGTGCACTGCTCGCCTTCATCAAACACTGCCGACGGGCACCAACTCCACCACCACTTACTACGCCAGTCCAAATAGGTTAGTTTGCCAAAACCATAACAACAGCGGTATACATATTATTATGTCGAACGAGCTTGCGATGCTGTGATAGCGGACAACGGATACATGTGTTTCGGCCGTTCGTAAGTATGTGACGTTCGAAACGTGGGAGGAGTGGCCGGTATTGCCGTCAGAGGTCGGAGGCAAAGGGGAGAGCAATATTCCAGGGACGATAAGTCATTGCCTGAAAAGCGGTTGCATGACTTACTGGCAAACTTATTTATAAGGTTTACAGTATAGCTGGTATGTATGTTGGTTCGTTTAGGGGCTTCGCATCATGTTATACTTGTTTGAGTGCGGTTCGCGAAAATATTTGACATTATTAGCTGTTAAAAAATATTAATACTGTAATGAACGAGCGGAACTGTTGGGGTTATGGAAAGCATCTGACGTACGTGAGTGTACCCTATTTAATAGCGTATATATACGCGAATAAATAATACCTGATAGGTGCGTTCGCCCAAAGAAACACACACTGAATCGAGGTGGAAAATATGAAAGTGCGATTTTACAAACAAACAAAAAATGAAACGGCGTCATTTACCTCTGATTAACCCTTTTGGTGCTTCCGGAAAGCTAAAAGCACCAAGGCTCTTGATGGTATTCCGGCGGGACGGTAACGGCGGCAACGGCAGGATGGGACGAGGCTGTAAAACCACCGTCAAAATAGTCCCGCCGCCCCGTTCCGCCGACAAATCCCTTGATCGTCGTGTCACTCACGGTCCTGTCCCACCGATATAATCTCTCCCGACAGAATTTACCGTCATCTTGTCCCGTCGTGACACCGAACAATTACCGTCCCGTCCCGCCGTGATACCGAATAATTACCATCCTGTCTCGCCGATAAAATATCTCTCGTTCCATGTTGTCGTCCCGTCCCGGCGTGACATGGCCTCCGGCGAACATTACTTGCCTCTTCCCCTGTGAGACACCTTCGTGGTCGTCTGTTCCCACTCATTCCCACCACCACGAATTACGAAATGAAGCAAAAAATGTCGAGTTGTACCTATAATTCAGTAGTAACTCCTATACTTCGAAGTATAACTAATATACACCACTGCTGTTATCATAAATTGTGCACAACTCCCAATCACGACACTACTATTAATATGAATGAAATACGTATAGAACAGTAATAACAGTAGTACTGATGTAGGTAGGGCTGTGAGTTGGCTGGCTGTTAGTTGCCAGCTAGTTATTAGCTGGCCAGTTTTTTGGGTTAGTTGCAGCGGTGCCAACTATCCAACTTTTTTTTTATTTGGTTTCCTTACTTGTAGGAATAAGGCTTATCTGGTACGGGGTGCGAATTTCTCGGCGTCCGCAAGCAGTACCACCACGCACAGAGAGAGGTCTTCCACACCTCATGGCGCATCAACCCATCGCCATCGACGGTGCCGGTGCCGATGGCAGGGCCGAGGATGCCGGCACCGCTGAGCCTGGCCTGTGGACGGACCATGGCGGTGATGGAGCGTCCGACGAAGAATTGACTGCTCTACCGAGTGTGTCAACTGGATGATGAACACCTCTGGCTCGAGTGTTCGAGCGATGCTCGCCTTGAGCTGTGTATCGGTCCCAGTCTATTTTGGTCGATCCCAGTCCATTTTTGTACTATGTTTAGTTTGTACTGGTGATGTGCTACTGCCTGCTGTACGAGTATATACTCTATATTTTTGGTGCATCTCTTTAATATACGGCAAACTGATACGAAATTTAGAAATATACTACCTGTTTTGTGATCAAAACCAGAGATAAACTTAGCCCATTATTTATCATGCTTTTTGTGTCTAAACTGGTGCGAAATATCGTAATTTTGGCCTCCGGCGGGTCCTCCGGGGGCGCCTCCAGCGGGGCCCCCTCGGCCGGGTGGAGTTTTTTTGGCTCGCTTCGCTTGCCTGGCTTTATCTCGACTAAGGTCAGACTAGCCGGGAACTCCAGCCAACTCACAGCCCTAGCTGTAGGCGTTCTACGCAGCTTGGAAAATTGAGTGGTATGCCTGGTGTCGTTGTTGTTGTTGTTGTTGTTTTTTTTCATGTATCTCCATACTTCATATTTCTGTCAGTAATACTTGCCACAGCCGCAAGCTCGCCACCACACACAAACATCACAAAGACCTCTCAACTCCCGGCCTGGTGTGGTCCAAACATTTGTCAGGTGACATGTCATCAAGCGAGACGCAAAACATGCGCTGTCGAGGCTGAAGGGTCGAGTGCTCCACACTGAACCTAGTAGTTTGGTGTCAGTTAAA
This sequence comes from Postelsia palmaeformis, assembly GCA_037834295.1. Taxonomy (NCBI): domain Eukaryota; class Phaeophyceae; order Laminariales; family Laminariaceae; genus Postelsia; species Postelsia palmaeformis. Next base: position 19,517 of record JBBMHQ010075642.1, read on the forward strand.
CATATCACGAGGCAAAGTTGCCGTCTATCAAGGGGCGAAAGGGTTGTCTCCTAACGTCTTTGGTGTGGCCAGCACGGGCGACATGGATGCCTATATCACGAGCGGGGTCGATCGACCAGCGGCGAGCGGCAAAAGAATCACCACCGCCGCCACCACCTCCACCACCACCTACCCTCACCTCCACAACCACCAGTAACATAGCGCAAGCACGACCATCAGAACAGCCATCATGAGCTGGTACCGCAACAGCAGTACTTGGGGCAGGGGTGGGAAGAAATCAGAACAAAACGTCGCCCGTGTTGTGGCAGCACTTCTCGAGGCTTGGGCCGCGGGTCGGGGAGAAAAACGTCTGCGTCCGAACGGCTCCCTTCGCGAAACCAGCAGTATGGGAAGATTTTCACGTACAACCGAGCCGACCTTGCAGCAGGGAAGAAGACAAATATATTTAGCGTCCCGTTCAGCCCAGGAAAAACACCCCACGGTCCCGCCCCGCCGAAGAAAAAGAAAGTTACAGCCCCGTCCCGCCGTGGAAAAATATTTACCGTCCCGTCCCGCCGAGGGAAAAAGAAACCACCGTCCCGCCCCGCTGAGGGGAAAAATATATACCGCCCCGTCCCATCGAGGGAAAAAATATTGACCTCCCCGTCCCGTCGTGAACATCTGTCTCTTTGAGCTTTACCGTCCCGTCCCGTCGAGAAAATCTGCACCCGCGGTCCTGCCCCGCCAGCGTTTTATGTTTTCTATTTACCGTCCCGTCCCGCGTTCCTTTGACGTTTTTTTCCCCCGCCAAACAAGTTAAATATGTCTCGTCCCGTCCCGCCACAATTCTGATTCACTGTGATAAGCCTTGAAGCTAATTGGCTTCATTTTTCGCTCAGAAAGTATGAATAATCGGCCAGGTCTACCTCTGGTTTTGATCGCGAAACAGGTAATTTCAAAAATCGTCTTAGTTTGTCAAATTTCATGGTAATACACTAGGAACATCGGCATGCCGTTACCGTTCGGAGGTCTCTTAGTCGTGTTACATTATGTCGTGACGCCAAATACGCAAATACTCGTGCGTGCTGCTGCTGCTGCTGCCGCCGCCGACTTTCAAAGCCTCTGCGTGCCCTTTCCTCTTGGGCTCGACGTGTTGCTTGAGGTGCGTAGGAGTGGTGTATATGATCTCTGCACTGTCAATGCCCCCCTTAGCCACGCAAACACGTCAAACGGTGATATTGACGAGTGCCTCCTTCGAGTACACTACATGAAAAAAAACAATACCCAGTGCTGGGACTTGGGGAGCTTGGCACGCCGTCTCTCGTTCTGTACGGGGTAGCGAACCGCTGCCTTGCCGCGTACACTCGATGGTGAAGGGGCGTTCGGGACGACCACTTGCTCGACGGACGCATCAACACTGCCTTGGTCTGTTGACAGGCCAGGCTCAGTGCTGCCGGCACCTTCAGCTCTGCCACCATCGGCACCGGCAGAGTCGACGGCGATGGGTCGATGTGCCATGAGTTGCAGAAAACCTCTCCGTGTGCTCGCAGCGTGGTAGTACTTCTTGGATTCGCCGGGAAATACGTACCCCGTACCCAACAAGCCTTCCTACAAGCGAGTAAACCTAAATGTGAAAAATAGCTGGATACCAGGTGGTTGGCACCGCCGTAACTAACTAGAATATCTAGCTAACTCATAACTAGCTGAGAGCTATTATTCAGCCAACTCACAGCCCTAGCTGTGGGACAGACTTCCTCCAGAGACAAGATGACCCGTACAATGTAGTTTTAGTATACGTAGGCCACGGAAGTTTGCTATCAATAGCATTTCGTCAGGATCGTCGACAGGAGAAGAGTAGAGTCAGCGCCCCATGATTTACTCACATGTTTAGGGGGTTAATAAAAGGAGAAGCAGAGTGGGCTTGGTACATCGAATCAAGCCCCCTTCGAATTACTCTCAATTTACTTGTTTATTTTATCATAAGAGGAGGATTGCAACAGCACAGTATGTCTCGTCACCAAGAAAAGTTGCCTTCCAAGCCAGCTCCTGCATTCACATTCCTTTACCTCTACTCTTCTTGGGATCTACCACATTTATGTCTCGTCACCAAGAGAAGTTGCCTTCCAAGCCAGCTCCTGCATTCACATTCCTTTACTTCTACTCTCGGGATCTACCACATGTATGTATATGGTTTGTGGCTGGTCACAACGTCGCCTCGATAGAGTCTAGCGCCAGCCCTGAGCTCAGTACGAAACAAGTACTGCTGTAACGACAACCACGCATGTTCCCCTGGCTGGCTGGCCGTTACGATCAGTATGGTGCCAAATATGTGGCATTCGAATAGATAGATAGATATTGCAGTCGGCATTCGTGACGAACTTAAATTGAAAACTCAGGGCGATACCCTTCATGCCCAGCCTGTGAGCAATACGCGAAGTAGCCCTTTCAATTCTTTGCTTACCAGCCCTGCTTTATTTTGCCTCCTGTCGATGCCTCTTCAAGAGTTTGGAATGAAAAAAGAACAATGTTGATACGCAATACTATTTCGCTTGATATCCGATAATGTGCAGCATAAGCTTCAAAGTTGATCTGTCGAACAATTTCCGAAAGAAGAAAGCCACGGATGAAGGAAATCTATCTACAACGTCTAATAATAACAGTGGCCTACTTTTTCCGCTATGCTTCATCTATATATCTCCATGTTTTGCCTTCGCTTCCCCTCCCGCTTCGGGATGTGCTCTTTACGCCATATCCGTCCATTCTACGCCGCATTCCAGCTCCATCCCCACGCCATCGGTGTAGGTCTGTCACCCTTCCCCCTACTCATTGTCGCTTCCTGGCGGTCACCAAGCTGAATTTTCAAGCGCGACCCCCTCCTCGAAATGGAAATTCGTGTAGTTGACGAGACGATTAGAAGTAGGCGTTCCTTCACCACGCCTTTCCTTTCAATGTAACCCTAAGTCAGTCGATGAACTTACTTGCCCCCCGTGACGCCCCGAGCTTTCCACCGCTAGCGTGGCAAGTTTGTGACTCCATTCGTCAAAGGACACATGTCCCGGACGAGCGTAGTGTTGGCGCTTGCACGCCTCGGAGGAAGAGGCAGCCGATTTATCGTGATCAGCACAGCCTCCTCGCAGGTGCATCTGCGCTTGAGGGTCAGCATGGGTGTCGTCCAGCAGGATGGATTTCTCCCTATACTCCCTGTTTGGAGCGTCCCGGAGACCCTCTCTCCTGACGACAATGTCTATTCGTAGGTTTCTGTCTGCGGTGAACGGTTCGCCGCTCTCCACTTAGTACCAAATTCCTAGCCGCTTCAACGTACGGGGCCTGGCGTGGACATGCGGTTGGGGCTGGAATATCTTCACCCTCTGCTCTGGGGCAGATGCTTGCGTGGCTGGTGTCCACGTCAACTGCATTGCAGCAGGGGCACCTCACTGTCACGTTCTCCTCGACCCCCGTAAAACGCCTGCCCATGCCCACGACCTCTGCCGCGGATATGACGCCTAGTGAGTCCGTTCGCCTTGTTCGAAGGAATGCCGTGGCTCTTGCCCCCTGTAGACTCATATAGCAGGCCTTGGCGTTGGCCTTGGCCTCGGCTCCAACTAGCGGGTCGCCCGGTCCGAGGGGGCGTGCTGTCTCTGATAGCTCCTCCAACTAAGCAGTGTGGGCAGCGTGCCGACCCTGATTCACCAATTTGCATAAATTATGTAGGAAATTTGCGCGAATCGGTAGTTACGGCGTCGTGCGCAGCCAGAGTATCGGCCTCTGGGGGGCTTGGGTTCAGATCCCGCGCTGTGCCCAGATTTCATTCCAGCCAAGAATCGGGGGCGATACCGGCCATCGTTTCCTCCGTCACCCCCCATGTGTCTCAATCTCCCGCAAGCTGCGTCTTAGCTGAGCAATGATGCTCGATTCCGGGAGCCTCCTCCTCTGCTTGTCTCCTCACGGGCCTGTAAAATCTGCTACTGATAGAACTCCCGGGAAGACTGCCACCCTGCTTCCAGTGGAGACCGACATTCGTCTCGGTTTTGTCTACGGCAGCCCAAACCCTCGCGCTCCCGTAGAAATGCATGCTTGAGCCTGCTGGTAGTGTTTGAGAGTCAGCCGACTATCCCGGCACCCCTCCTGGAAAACCCACTGTGCTTCCGCCGTTCCCGGTAGCTTGAGAATTTCTCGTGCGCCTACTTTATCCCGTTGTCTGCCCTTCTACAGGTTTCAAGGGGTAACCGGGGGTCCAGAGCCCTTCCAACATAACCGGTATGTTGCCCGAGAGATTCGACTTCGATGAGGGCCACTGCTTGTTTGTTGGGCACATTTTACGCGGCAGCGAACAAGGCGGCCCGCGCTCCCATCGCTCGCCCCCGCACTTATTCTTTCGTGCCAATCGGGACACCCACCACGGCCACCCCTCCGTTGTCTTCGATGCGGTCCTCGACACTTTCCAGGAGTGAAATATCCCCCGCCGCCAGGGCATTCCCTTTAGGGAGTATTATCACTGATTTGGCGGGGTTGACTATAATACCGATGGCATATAGTTCTCGCCAGAGGAATTGGAATGATCTGCTCGTGCTGGAAGGCCGAGAGAAACATCGTCTATGTACGCGAAGGCTCCCACTCCTTCTCTCTCGAATTCCTTCCGGGATCATTTCAGCCGCGGTCGCACGCCAGGCAGAGCACTGCCGGTCCCTTGGGACCCCCTTGCTAGACACCACTGGAGCACGCAATCGTCCTGGTCTCCTCTGAGTCCTTTTGAAAGAACACCTCGGCAGGTCTTGGACTGTAGTCACTCGGCCACAGCCGGCGAGAGCGCTGGACCTTAGTTTGCCGCCTCTTCTAGCACCGCCGTCTTTTCCACGGCATTGAAGGCGTTAGACCCGTCTGCAAGAACCACCCGGTATCCGGTCTCGTACAGCATCCTCGCCCTCAGTCTCACATGCTCCCCTCAGCCGGGTACGGTGACCCCAAACTGCCTCCCCCCTCGGGTTATTTTCTACAACCGCGATCGCCACTATCGCAAAGCCCCTGCGGTGATGAGCCTCCTCCATGTCATGCCCACGCAAACCGGCCGGAACTGTCCCCCCAACGCAGTGAGGCTCGACGGGAAAAAGAGCTGGCAAAACTCTGGGGGGATGCGTCCGGCTCGTCAACGATTCTTCGCCAAGAGGCCGTTATACACCTCCCGAACTCCTCTCTGCCGATTTCGGTGTGAATGATGGATTACAGATGCGAAAATCGTTGGCCGCCGTTTCCGAGGCCTGAGAGGACGCTTCGGGAGCTGATGACGTCGAAGAGCATCTCGAGGGCGCAGCCATCGTTAGGACACCATGGGCAAGCGTTCCATCTTCCACCTCTGTCGCGCTCGCCAACACTGCAGTCATCGCCGCAGCGGACACGGCGGCGTGGTCTTCGTGAGAGGGCCTTGACCACCAATGTGCCCCGCGTCTCCTAGTTTCCCGCTGATCATGGTTCTGCCAGGAGTCTGCGCGCCGCCACTTTGATTTCTCCCGCGTGACGATCCGTCGACGACGCCCGGACAAGCTTGTCCTCTTCAGAAGCATTCTAGGCGGCCTCCGACCTCATCGCGCCCCCTCTCCCGGTATACGCTATCATCTATGGGGGCAAGAGCACTATGGTCCCGCTCTCCACCAGCGCGAATCTCTGTCGCCTCTTGATCTGGCTGAACGGTGAGTAGAGCAGGGCTGACATGAGGTGCCATAGAGGTATTGCCCGCAGGAGCGATTTAGGTGTCGCCGAGTCCAGGTCCGCCCGGTGCTCTCCCACAGCGTGGTCAAAGATACCAAGAACGTGAACGCTCAGGCGCTAGTGTGCGCCTGCCAACTGCGGCTGCACGCTTTTCCCGGTTGCGAACGATTGCCCCAGGTCTTCCAAGGTAACGGCATCGAGTGGTGGCCCTATGCCCAGGCTGCTTTGGTTCCATCCGTAACAATCCCCCCCGACTGCGTAGACCCTCGTCACCTCCAGCCCCTTCTCTCGTCCGCCATGCTGAAATGCAAAGACTCGGATCGGTTTGGACCACCGCCTTCAGTATGTCCCGCCTGGGATGCTAGGCTTCGCAGTCGACGTCTGGATAGGGGAGTAGTGCCGGTGCCGTGCCTCGCGCTAGGACCTCAATCACGCAACGAGCGCAGAGCACGTGGCGTCCTTGCCCACATGAAAAATGTACCGCTCGGTGGCCGAGCTGAAGCATTACACCGCAGACCCTGCATGCCACTGCACCTATGGTGTCGCCAAGAAAGGCGGGGGGGCGCATCCCGTTCCCTGTTCTCCTCCCCCACGCTTAGAAAAATTCTCCTACCGGAGCTTCGTCGTTTGCTGTCCGAACTCTCCTGTCGTTCCTTTCTGCTATTTTCCCTCCACCTCTCTACCTCGATCATTTCCCTTGTCTCCCCTCTCCAGCACTAGTTCGCGTCTCTCCGGTCTACGCTTCTCTTCTACCCCCTGATACCCCATCCCTCGCCGCTAGCTTAGCTCCGTGTACCCCTCTCCGCCCCTTCCGCCCTTCCCACCCCCCCCCCGATCCCCCGGTGCGCCTTGCTCTCTCCGCTCCCCACTCTCTCCCCGCTCCCC
>JBBMHQ010075643.1:0-12320 GCA_037834295.1 Postelsia palmaeformis
CGCATACGAGCCCGCATGCTTTCGTGAATATTGCAGGAAATTGCAAGCATCCTTGTACGCCAGGTCGGTTATTCATATATTTGACGTCAATGGTTCGCACAGACGCTACGGTGCTGAGCGGGAAGACCCTCCGACGCCGGGCGTTGTGTGTGTGGACGGAGCACTCCCCGGTGACGAAACCGCGCTGGATGATGGCCATGGGTGGGAGAGATCCGCCGGCAATACCAGAAAAGACCAGGCCAAGGATGAACATACGTTTATACATAAGTGATGTTGTCTGTATGCACACGGCAGTCGTGATACAGCCTGCAGTATCGTGTATATGAACGGGAACGCTTGAGTACGGCAACTTAAAATCGTGCCGAGCGAACGTTTTTTTAAGGATAGTCGTGGCCTCATGGCTGTCAGCAAGAGGGAAGGCCAAGTGTTCGTGTCCCAGCCCGGGTGGGGTCTGTGATGTCTGTACTCTGGCGAAGCAGAAAATATCATGGCCGAAGTGGTGCTTGTTTTCTCGTGACGTAAAGGATAAGAGTATGGAGGCCGCACTGTCACTGTTGCCGGGCGGAACACGAAAATAATATTGATTTCAAATATTGGCTACAAGACCGCTCGTGGCATGTACTTCTGCTTGGATTCAGAATTTGCCTTGTTTGGCTCGGACGAAACAGGTCCGCATATATATGGTCGGCGTGTTCCATATTGATATTTTATGTTCGTCCAGTTTGCAGGCATCCGGTCGCCCCCAGACTACGGAGCGGAGGTTTATTAAGCCTTTGAAAACCGCCGTCCCGTTTCTCGGACAGATTACTAGAAATTTGACTGGTTCGTCCCTAAAACAGGACTGCGGTTTTCAAAACAGCCTGCTCACGTAGCGTGCTCGCTCGTGCTCTTGTCGCTCGAACGCTTCGTTCAGCTTGAACGCTTAGAATACTCCATCTTAACTCGTACGCGCTCGAAATGCCGAATACTGCAGAAACCGTACCCAGGATTCGGAAGATGGTTAAACTTTGATGGGGTCTTCTCTACAACAAAAACATGCCACGTGCATAGTAGCTGGTCGCCACAGTCGCCTATTACGAGGGGCCAAATAGGACCAAATGTTATCAGTGAAAATAGAGAAACTTACGGGTCATTGTCTGAATCGGGTCATTGTCTGAATCGTAGGTCCTATTAACTATGGTCCCTCGTCATATTGATAGTAATTCGCTTCCATTACTGCGACAAAACATTGGATGTGGTGCTCGAGTTCCTATCGTTCCTATCCCGCTGAGGTAGTATTGTTTCTTCACTTATATATAAAGAGAGGAACCATTTCGCTGAGAGGGCCTTCGTAACATTCGGTCGGCGGAACTCGACAGAAGCCCAAAAAAGAAGCAAGGGCGCCATAGGATGCAAGGCACGAACGGTAGCGGGAGGAGTGACAAGAACCTATGGCGGGGGACCATGTTGAGTAGAACCTGTGGTACACACAAACGCCTATTAAAATCGCTTTTTTCACTCGTAATATTTGTTTCTGTTTACTATCGCCCTCCGTATGAGTGTGATATGTGACCCAGGTTTTGAGTTGCTGGTATCACCGGTTTAAATAGAAAGCATGGGATAAAAAATACAGAACAATTAGGTTCTTGTCCGGGAGCTACATACTTCGGTCATTGGACACGATATGCTTTTGTCCCAACAATTAGTCACAAGGTTGTTCATTGTCACAAACAAACGATGTTGGAAAAGCAATTCGGCATTGGAGACGATATGCTTTTGTCCCAACAATAGTCACAAGGTTGTTCATAGATGGCCATTGTCACGAACAAACGATGTTGGAAAAGCAACCGCGATAGATATTGTTCGAACAAAATACCAAAAAAATGTTGCTTATCGATGGCTGTTGCAGCCAACAATATGCACGCGATTATCTCAATCAATAGCCACTGTCGCCCACAATAATAGACTTTTGGGCTTAATTTCGCCAAAGACTTCTACCTAAACCTGAAGTATGCCGTGGAGAGATGCATGCATGTCAATGGAACCACCGAAGCTTCTACCGCCACCCACAACAGATTGACCGGGCTCGGGACAATATGAATCTGACTTACTTCAATTGAGGCACGTATAGGTATAAACTCGGGTCGAGAAACAGAAAGCTGAGGTATGGAGGACTTTCTCGTGAAGTTGACCGGCATCCGAGTTTTTTTCATGCTTGCGAGATTTGAGCATGGGACAAGATGACTCGAGTTGGTACACAGATAATTGAGAATTCTCGTGACAAATGGTTCTAAGATTAACATCCAGATAATTTTTGGGAGTGCAGTTGATCTTATTATTATGTGGCGTTAATATGAGAAAATCTAATACGGGTAATGTAGCGAGTTTGATTCTAAAGTAAAATAAAATCAAGATGGCCAGCGTTCTAAAACAAAAGACTGCCTGATATCAGTATAGAACAAACAACTCGAGATCATGAACGGAAAGATGGTATTTTTTAGCATACGGTGGTTTTAGTTAGGTGATCCACGTTTTATTAAAGGGGATTTAACAACGGACGAAGGAAAAGTGTTGAGTCGAATCAATTTGCGAAACAACCAGCGCACACAAAGTTGACGACAGTTACCAGTATTCTAGAGCGCGAGTTCCTAGCGATATCTACACATGAATATACCTGGTATAGAGTATTAGTGTCTTATTCAAATGAATGTGAGACCGCATAGTCTCCACAACATGGGGACGTCGGTTCACTTTACCAGATATTCAGAACATGATATATGTACCTGATACATATTTGGCAACCTAGGATCCAAAAGACAAAATATATATTTCTCATCGGAGAGGCTAATATAAATTGGCAAAATCGGGTATGCGATTTTGTCTGACATAAACCATCGCCATCCACAACATATTACAGGACGAGCTTCCACAAAAAAAGCGATTGTCTCACTTATGTATGTCGTGGGATGAGTGCAAAATATCATCGTGATGGCTACCGATAGATGGCTTTGAAATTTTGTGGCCGGCAATAGCTATCGATAGACATCTCGCACAGTCTATTGTGGCCGGCATTGGTCTTTGATAGATGCCGTATAACCTATTGTGGTCAGCAATGGCCGGCAATTTTTCCTCTCGCACAATCTTTTGTCGCTAGCATTGGCTATCGATAGGCATCTCGCACAATCTATTTTTATCGACAGGGTCTGTTGCCCGACAATATCACCAGCCTATTGCCGCCGACAACAATAGCTAATGATGCATGCATACCTTCCACGATATGTGATCGCAGACCATGTACTACATCGATATGTTTCACTCCTGGTCTGTTGCTGAAGCAATAGATTATTGCTGATGTGACCATTGCCCACCTAGGGTGTAGTAACTAAATGTTTTCATGTCATACGTTTATGAAATCTTTACACTGAACAAACCGCCAGGGAAAAAAACAGTGGTTGATATTGACACTTTCGCATCCGATGGATGATACATGTACTGCTACCAAAAGTGTTGTAGATTTGTCAACTCCGAACATCGAGGGTCTTGGCATGTTTTGGGGTGAAACCTCTATTTTTGTTCTGGGGTTATCTTTAAACTAATACTGTAGAATGGACAATGAACAGAAATACTCTCGATCTCGATTTTCGGAAAATATCGAAAATCGAGGTTTATAATCGAGAATAAAATATCAAGCTCTGACCACCCTCCTGATCGAATCGGGCGAGCGAAGACAGTGTACGTCTTGACATACTGCTTTTCACGCTTCTACCTTGTGATATATGAGCACATGGATCTCATGGATGGCGTCTGTATTCATATCAACTGCACGTGCCACGTATGTACGTACTTTCGAGTGTGGGATAGATATTGTACGTATTCTAGTGTACTGCTGCTGTGTTTCTCGCGTTTTTCACCAAAGCCGAACTAGGCTAACGAGCTACAACCTTCCCTCCTGAACACGATTGAGATTATGCGGCAACGTTTCAACGAGTAGAGATGTCGGGGTTGATATGTTCCAGTCTTAGTTTTTGCCTATACTACGTTATGGCAACCAATCAATCATCGAGGTGTTCTTCACGAACACAGCTTCGAAATACGCTCTGAATTGGAGTCCTCGTTGTGTTGTTAAAAGGGCGCAAAGTTGACGATTCTACGGCGTACCGTGCGGAAGCCTCTATCCCGACGGTGTTGAAAAAAAATGGCGCTTTTTCCCTGCGGCCCTCCAACGGTTCGCCGTCGGCGAAGATAATATTTGCGGTTGATGGGCCCAGCAGATTCCGCCGCTTGTGTAGCAGGCTCACCATTTTATGGCGGCTTGCATGAAGTCTTGACGTGTTTGTTCTGTGAATGCATCAGAGTTCCGTGTCAACCAAAGCCGATATCCACCTCGAAGACGAAACGCATGCCTTTCTTCGTCGAAGACATGACGTGATGTTCTGCGCGAAGCCTTGTTGACAAAACCTTGCAGGAAATGCCGTATGTGTGGATCCCACGGGTTGTCCTCCAAGCGGTGGCCACCACGGAGACTCCCATACGCGTGATGACGTTGAAACCACATTCTCGTTTCCTAGCAACTCAGTATAGGGCTTGGTCGAAGTTGAACGCAATGACGGGAGTCGAACCGTGTTCTTTAGTCGTTCCGGGACTGCGCAATCGAGTTGACGTATATATGGATGTTGTCGAGGAGTTCGCTACGACTCCTCTTGGAAATGAAGTCTCCTGTTTGTATGCGTTATTGTTTCGTCAGGTTGCGTGATTCGCCCTTATCCTCAGTGACACGCGTGTCAGGCACTACTTCTTCGATCGTTTTTGTACGATCACCTTCTTATACCCACCACTGTGGTCTTGCATTTCACAAAGCTGCCTAGCAAATTGAACAAACCCTACCGTGGATTACTTTGTCGTTTCAGGTACAGTTTGCGAATTCGAAACCATCCTGGTGCCTGGGTCGGAGGCGGAAATGATGACTGAGAGCTGGAGAATACAGGTAGGAAAGCAGCTCGCATTATCTGACACGTGCATAGATGATAGTCACCGTCAATGAAGTAGCTATTACGGGGGACCATAGTTAATAGGACCAAATATTGTTAGTAAAAATAGGTAAATATATAGGTTTTTGTATGGACCGTAGGTCCTATTAACTATATTCCTCCGTAATAGTGGTGAGAAGTAACTTTGTCCCTCGCGCCAGTTTTCATTTGCAGACCCATGATACACCACGATGTTCGAGCCGTCACTCACTTAAACCGCTCCTTATGATAAGTCCGTCCCTGATTTTGTTTCGCCAAGACCAAACGTTTCCCCACTTTCGTTCCTTCTTGGATAGCAGGCGAAAATGGATAGTTTCCGTTTCGTGCTCATGTGCATTCACGCACTGCTTTGGTTTATAAGCCCTGACGGACTTAGAGTTAGTATTGTCATGTTTCTGCTGTTGGGATCTTCTCAGATACTTTGATCAGCCCGCGGGGCCGGGAACACCAAAGGTGATGGTGTTATAGGTGCAACGAGGAAGCCAATATTCCACGACTTCTGACGTATTGGGCAGTGTCTGTCACATAGGCAACATATTCGACGGTTTTTTTCGGGGGGCCTCCAGTGTCACAGGCTCAATCAACCATTCCGGTCCCGTGGTTCTTTTGGTTCCCGTTGAATTCACTTGCTTGGTTCGTTTCCGTCTGAAGGGTGGGTTACTCGGAAATGACTCCGTGGTAGGCGCGACAGCGGGGCCAAGCGGCTCATCTGCTCTAACAGGCTACACGAGAATAAACTCCAGCGTCGTGGGCGGCGCTTCAAGACACTGGATGGCAGCCAAACTGGATGCGGATGGCACAATCCAGTGGCGCTGGCAGGTACCTTACGTGTCGGCCCGAACAATGGGCCCTAGGCCATGGATCATCAACACGAGTTGTTACGAGTACATGGAACGGTCATGTCATGGCAATCGACGCAATCACATCACACGAGGTCCCCTTCACCCTGTCTAGCCAAGTCTTGATTCGACTGAACAAAGTCTCGAGCGTGAATAAGCCAAAGGGTTCGTTTTACCGACTATCAGGTCAACTTTGCGGCTGACTTGCGTTTGCCTTGTGTTCCTTTCCGCACATTCCACCTGCCTGTGCTTGGCGTTACCAGGGCAGGACACCTGGAACAATGCTGAGTTATGTCGTCGCGATAGGAGAGGATGGATCTGTTGCCATGGCAGGTTCTGTAGAGGAAAACTTGAACGATTTTGCAGCAATCAAGCTCGATGCCGACGGGATCTTGCTGTGGGAATGGCAGGTGATGATCGACTCGTAACGTCTACGAGTGTCTCCGTCCAGAGTTTCAAAGGATGTTTGTGTCGGCTTCTAGTCGTTTTCATCACCTACGGGCTCGCCCGCTAACACACGCTCTGGTATGATTTATGTACTCACACCCAACAAACACGTTCGCTAAGCTCCATTGTTGACAGCAAATTCTGCGTGGGGGGCTTGCTTGTCTTAGGGTGGATCTGCCGCAGATGATAGGGTTCACACCGTGGCTATGACAGCGGATGGATCGGTGATACTGGCCGGGTCGACCACCGGGGTGTGGGGCGAAGCAAGCATGGGCTCGGGTGACTTTGCCGCCTTGAAACTTGACTCCGACGGGGATTTGGTCTGGACGTGGCAGGTGAAGAGTGTTTCACAATTTCAACCATTTGAACGGAGCTCGTAACAGGCGGTTTCTCTATCGCCAAAAATATACCACGTGTGAACATATTCGACACCTTCCGGCTAGCAGAAGTTGGAGCCGCCACACAGAGCTAGGGTAGTGACTAGGATGCTCTTCCACGCTCACCACATAAGACTTGGGCAGAAACACCACTCTAATTTTGTTTCGCTGCATGCAATGCCCTCAGGAGTAGTACGGGATGCTTGTCGAGAATCAGTTATACGGAATAAATCAGAGATGGCACCAAGGAACCGTGAAAACACTCGTGATGCTGCGAAAACGATAACTAGAACAATTGACTTCGAGGTGTAAATCTGCGGCCATAATGTCGGAACTGTGGATAGAAGGAGCTTGAAAGATGGGAGGTGCAGCTGACATCTTGGTGCAGACATAATAACGCTTAATCGAGTGTATTGCAGAAAAATCCGCAATATGGTGACACTTTGAGGTACAGCTTCGTTCACGCATGATACCAGCAAACGACGATGTCGTCCTCCCGACTTTTTTTCATGTTGCTCTGCGGGCAGGACGGGACAGAGGCGTTTGACTTTATTTCCGCAGCGGTGGTTGGGAATGACGACTCCGTCGTATTGGCCGGGTCCTCGTCCGGAAATTGGAGCAGATTTTCAGTGGGACAAGCTGACTTTGCCGCCGTAAAACTTGACGCCGATGGCAATGAGCTCTGGAGGTGGCAGGTATTTCGAGTGAAATACAGCGTCTTGGCTCCGAGAATATCAATATCAATGAGCGGCTTAGCCATGAAATTGCAGAATCGACGGCAAGGGCGTCTCCACTGATGTCTGTACTACTTGTTCGTCGATCGGTCCCCCTACCCCTTGGTGGTAAATACCGAAGTAGGCCTGATACTCGAGTGACGAAACCGGATGATCTCGACATCGGAATGAACACTACCGCAACGATCGCGAGTGCTTTCGGACGTGTTCCAGGGTTGAACAAAAGCGTACTTGGCCCCGTGATACCGTACGTTCTGTTCTGGTAGAGTGATACGGATGGGCTCGATACTTGTACGACCGCAGCGATGGGACCAGATGGGTCTGTAGTGCTGGCGGGGATGACGTCTGACATGGAGAACGGCGGACACGGCGGGGGGCATACGGATTTCGCTGCAGTCAAGCTGGATGCTTCTGGGAAAGAAGTGTGGAGGTGGCAGGTGCGGCCAAGCAATGAATCACCTTCAGAAGTCATGACTTCGGGTGAATTGGTTTTTCGAACGCACGAGTTTTTGTAGAGGAGACCGGTTCCGGTGTTGAGTGGTGCTATTCGTGGAAAATGACATACATGCTTATGTTGGTATTTTCAAAAACGTTCAAAAGTATTTCCACAGGTCGAGACAAGCGAACAATCACTCTGAACCTGAGTGGGTTGTAGTAAGGGGTTCGGAGGTCTACCCTTTGCTGCTTGTTCTCCCAACTGCGCCCAGTTTGACGGTAAAACGGTCGCTGCCTCGCTTTACGCTGGCCCTTGCTTACTCCTTCAGGGCGACATTACCAGCTTTGAAAAATAGAATATGGAATATGTGTCAAAACCCATGTCGACATGTAGCGAAGCAGTTCACGACACTTATGAACTCCGCAGTATCCTGACAGATACCAGTGGGGGCACAGTCTCGCCTCCGCAGATGCCACACCACCCACTACAACCACCCTCACCTTCCGCTATTTCCGATATCTTCAGGGTCTTGCTGGTCGTGAAGGGGGTGGTGGTATTAATAGTATCCAACTTCGGGAAGGCGACACGTAAGAAGGATGCCTCGCTTTACGCTGGCCCTTGCTTACTCCTTCAGGGCGACATTACCAGCTTTGAAAAATAGAATATGGAATATGTGTCAAAACCCATGTCGACATGTAGCGAAGCAGTTCACGACACTTATGAACTCCGCAGTATCCTGACAGATACCAGTGGGGGCACAGTCTCGCCTCCGCAGATGCCACACCACCCACTACAACCACCCTCACCTTCCGCTATTTCCGATATCTTCAGGGTCTTGCTGGTCGTGAAGGGGGTGGTGGTATTAATAGTATCCAACTTCGGGAAGGCGACACGTAAGAAGGATCTCGTGATGGGTACCTTTGGTTGTTGAGCGTGTGTGTCAACCACGACCGCCACTACCACCACCTGTTGTTTGCTGCTACTTCACAAGTTTGATGTTGATTCTTCTCCTACGCCTGCTTTTCACTTTTTTTTGTACACTCGGGTTCAAACTTTGGCGCCAACAATATGTCGCTCTTTTTTTTTCGACCTTTAAGTGTGTATGTATTATTATTTTACAGAGTAATATCTTCTTATTGATGTTATGTTGATGTTTTTGTTGGCGTTGTTGTTTCGAAAATTGGAACATTTTTTTTCAAAAAAAATGCTGGTTCTGCGAGATATTTTCTTTGTTCTTATTGCTGGATATTTACTGTGCTGTCGTTGTCATCACAAGGTCATTGTATGCCGAGAGTTTGGTGCATATGGTTCTCAAGTTGTGTCCGTGATGTCTTTGTTTTCGAACACATCTTATCGTGCGAGCCCTTTTGAATACAACGCTAAGCAGTCAACACGGAAAGCCCCGCCGCCGGACACATTGGCCGAGTTCCGGACCCGACCAGTTCTCTCTGTAGCTTGTGTGGCAAGTCCTCAAACAACATTTTCCTGCGGAACTGGATGAAACGACTCCCCTGGTTTCAGTACGAGAGTTCATATTTTGTACGTACATACCTAAAAAATGTCGTCAGCGTTTATCTCTTTGACGAAAGCACCCCCTAAACATGTACGAGGTAGACAACATACTAAAAGAGAAAACATAGCCTCACAATGCTTTTATCTGTAAGCACCAGCTGGCAACATCGCACACGTATCATCTGCGTTGGACTATTGTGGTCAGTTGTGCTCATCGGAGCCTGATATGCGTAATCCATATATCTACCAATAATATTTTTCTTTGTTTGCGACAGACTCACCCTTACTCTGGGCGAAAAAGTAAGGACCATCTACATATAGGATTGATACACCAACGGTCCTCCTATTTCCGATGTTCCGTATGTCGTACCCAGAGCAGACATCAGACATATACCGTTGACATCAAATATATTTCAGTAACCACAATGTTGCAAGCGGCGTCCGGAAGCACGACGCGCGTGCGGTTTACTGCCGTCACTGACTGTTCATTCGGAGGCTAGCGATCGGTCCGTCATCTCCACATATTTATCATGCCGTCACGTCATCCTGACACCACAGCCAACATCACACGGGCGGTACAGGAATGTATTCTACGATCAGTACAGAGCTATACGCGGCTATCGCCCGCCAACACAACAGGAAGAAACATCAAGCGTGAGCAGCAATTTTCTCACACTGTGGCTTCCTGCGCTGTTGCTTCTGACTCCGTATATGCTTGAAAATCAGACCCTGTGATTTGTAGAACTGGGGGTGTCTGCTGTGGTGAGATATATGTATGCGGCCACGACTGCAACACCAACTCTGCTGCTGCTACTACTGCAGCACCATTCCCGTGAGCTGCCGAGTGCGGCCAACAGTTGCAGCCTCTTCCGCGCATCCGATAAAATTTCAGTCAACCTTTCTCACTGCTGTGTTCCATGTGTCACGCGTGTGTGCTCTTTGTGTTGTATGTACTGCGTGGAGTTTGTACGGGGGGCGGGGCTTTTTTGGCATGAGCATCCCAACTAATATATGCATTACCATGCTGATCAACATGATACAATGTTGGCTGAATAGTCAAAATCATCTACTCAAAATATGCAAACGATAGTATCAGTTCCACCCTATTCCCGTGCTCTCTCCCCAAGAAAGCAGGTGCAGTTTTGAAAGGGTCTGCATGTTCACAAGTAGAGTAATGGGAAGACGATTCCTCATCTCGCACTATGGTATCTATTTCATGCTGTATGGTTCTCAATTCTCCCCTCTGCCACTCCGACGGGCACGTCCCGGGGGAGAACCTGGTACCTACATGTTGCTTGCGCCAGCTGTAATGACTCAAGAATAGTTCGCCGAGCTCAACACACAACATAAATGTGCAATGGAAATACAACGCGGTAACATATTACAGTTTGACTGTTGGGTAGTTGGGAACATCTGTCGCCCTGCTCGTGCCGACCGTTTTTAGTTTGAAGTGATGATTCCGAGTTTCCCCTCAATGAATATCTGAATGAACACGGTAAAGAGCTGTAACATAGTAGAGATAAGATTCCCGATCAGGGTGGTGTGGCCTGTGAAAGGTGCTTGATTACTTCAGCATAGTCGGACAAGTCGTTGAATCGGACAATCGCATATGGCACGTTCCGAACGGCGCTACTTTACCCCTATTTGTTTGCGATATTTCCGCGTCGGACGGGGGCTTACGTTTGTCACAGACATCTGCTCTTATTGAGATGGCCATTCCTCGTATGGGGGTACCAATTGTTCTGAGGGTATCCATTAGGACATGTGTGGAATATACAGGGAACGTGAGGAGTCCGAGCATGCGTAATTGATACCACCTGTGACGTCGTAAATGCCCGCTGCTGTGACCACTGGTTTTGTTGGCAGAATGGCACAACGGGTACCGATGTACTCCAGGCAGCAGCCGTGGGAGACCATGGATCTGTTTTTTTAATTGGAACGACCAAAGGGCGACGGGGGAAGTCCGGATACGGGAACAAGGGCGTTACTGCGTTCAAACTGGATAAGACTGGCATGGAGCTTTTGCGTTGGCAGGTGATCGGCGGTCGTGATATTGAATCCAGACAAACCACACCGCCAGCACTACCTTTGCGAACCTCGCCGAGCATGTCGGTTACACCCATCTCGCTCCCCATTCGTATTCCACCCGAACAGAGGAGGGGCAGAGAAACTACGTATCGTGCACCTGCAGCGATTGCGCTTGGATACAATGGATGGATGGTCTTGGCCGGTACAACAGCAGAAACTTGGAGAAAAACAACAGTCGCCAGATACGACCTTGCCGCTGTGATGACAGCAATGGATACCTCGTCCACCATTTCCTCTAATCTCGGGCTACTGTCTGGCTCAAATGCATACGCTGCCTATGCTCCAGCTCCGACGGGTCTTTTTACGACGGGTATACTCGCCCATACTGCGCAACCAAGGTCGCCGGTACCAGAATCACCGACCACAACATCACCGGGTGCGTTAGACACGCATGGTTTGACTCCTGTACTAGCATTGGACGTGGAGGCCTTCGCCATACTGGCTGCAAAGCAAACACCTGAGGATATGCCTACGACGCATACGCCTGTTGTTCACCCGGTATCCGTGACATCCACGTCCCCGGTTTCAACATCTGCATCGTCGTCGAAATCCGCACAGCCAAGTGTCAACGCCATTCTTAGGCGAGCGCCCGGAGCTACAAGTCCTTCGCCCGTCCGTTCATCTGTCTCTACTATTCTGGCGTCTGCGCCACCATCCCCCCCATCTAGAGCATTGATGGCAACGTCGCCGGCATCAAAACCACCTGCAACAACACTGGCGCCATCACCAGCACCGACCTCACCGGCACCAACATCTCCAGCACCAACCTCACCGGCTCCAACATCCCCAGCACCGACCTCACCGGCACCAACATCCCCAGCACCGACCTCACCGGCACCAACATCCCCAGCACCGACCTCACCGGCACCAACATCCCCAGC
>JBBMHQ010075654.1:0-12320 GCA_037834295.1 Postelsia palmaeformis
ATCGCTTGCTGCTATAGGAGAACGTCGTGGCTCCGTCACATTATTTGAGTTGGGACGGGTGAACTACGAGACCAGCGGGTTCTCGGGGAGTGGACATATTATTTAAAAAAGGTTTTCCAACTGTGGCTGTGCATGCTTTCTCAAGGGTTTATTTTTGTCTCGTCGGATATGAGGTTTGCTTGTTCTCTCTTCAGAGCCCGGATTATCGCTTGCTGCTATAGGAGAACGTCGTGGCTCCGTCACATTATTTGAGTTGGGAGTACCACTTGTTCTCCTTGACAAGTCCGAGCGCCACCGTACTGCAAGGTGTGTTCCACAGTTGATTGTGGGGGTTGCCATGAAGCGGTGTTCGGCAGATAGTCGTTTGCTCTTTCTTTCAGTAGTGTTTGCGTCAGCTGTCGTCCTAAGCTCTCGCCCTCGTTTCGGAAGAGGTGGAAGGACACAGGTCACGCCAGACGCCGCGCCGGTGCTCCCTGCAGTATTCTGGTCACTGCTGTCGTCTCGAATTGGACTCTATCAGCTAGCCAGGTGCACACCGTGCCTTACAGCACCGTGTTGTAGTCCTGCACGGAGTTTCTGCTGTTGTTCTTGAGAGTCAAGTACCTGTAAGGTGACAACGCCTGCATGTCTCCAACTTACGTGACGCAAGGATGGTTACTATGACGTCGTGTAGACAATTTTGCGGTGGTGATATCGTGGGAATCATGTCGGGCACACCTGCTGATCGTGGCTCACTGTGAACCTGATTGCGTAGAGCGCTATTGCGCCACCGAGCCGTTGTGGAGATGCACGCTGGCACAAATATCGAAATAAAAAAACAAATAAAAATGCCCAGGGATTCAACAACTTAAATAAGATCGAAATCGGCTCCCCCCCCACGCTGCTTTCAGTTCTTCAGTTTCCCAGTGGCGAGTGGTCTATACGATCACAAGTAAGTACATTCCAGTGCATGAACCCAAGTAGATACCGAGTTTAGAACCTATTCCAAGGAAGTATTATAGAAGAACCAGCCTGATCTGATGAGCCATATATGCAAAATTATGAAAAGGCACTCTCATCATGGTCTTACCTGATCGCCCATAAGTTTTGACCAATCACAGGTCTTTTTTTTCCTCGTCCAATAAAAATAATCTGAAACTGGGGCTCCCATAAGGGTTCCCATAATGGTTGACCATTCAGCAGCACCATACGTGCGGCGCGATTACCAGCAGCCACATCCTGACCACAGCTCTGAGGCTCCGACGGAAAAACTCAAATACCTCACAAGGCTGCGAGGTATTGGGGCAATGCCCGAGCAGGCTCAAGGCGACTGCAGCAACGATGCGGGCGGAGAAGGTTGCTGTGGCCTTGCTGCTACTGGTCTCGCAAGGGGCCCTATTCGGCGTCGTTGCCATGCCTGGTGGGACGCTAAAGGGACCGAGAAACACTGCTGTGTCGCACCACCCTGGCCTGCAAAGTCGAACGGAGAAGCGAAGAAAAGTAGATGATGCAAACGCAAACAGCAGACGATGGTCGAGCATGGGGTTCACAGGACAAGCGGGTGACAGCCACCCCAGCGTGCAAGGAGGAGGTGGCGATGACGGAGGAAGTGGCGATGGCGATGAAGGCGGCGGTGGTGAAGGTGGTGGCGATAGCGGTGGGTTTTCGCATGGAAATGTATCCGCCCGAGAAGGTTCGTCGTCCCGTGGTGGAAACTCGGCAGGAAGAGCTCACGATGCCGACGGTCTGTCTGGCGGCCGAGGTGCTCGTGGAGCGACAGCTGGTGTGGGCCAAGTTGCTGGGGTGGGAATAATCATTGCTATTGGAGTAGAATGGGATCCTACCGGTGCCTGTTGGTACGAGATCACCCGTGTTGTAGCAGCCTCCGAAGCAGATATCTATTTGACACCTGGTATCCGGCCTGTGGGTAAAAAACATTTCCTACTCTGGCTCGAAATGGAAGGAACGTTATTTGTGGATATAAATGATAAAATGCTTATTGTATTTCCGGACACATTGGAGAAAGTTACTGGTGTTGCGACTTTTAATGGTATGATGCTTTGTACAACGTACGAGTACCACCTACCTGGTATTCGTACACCAGGTATGTACCAGGTACCTGGTACTGCTGGACGTACAAAGTACTCGTACTTACCGTACGTAAATGTATGATGCGAGGACCTTGGTGTCATGGCTGGTATTATCATGGGGTCCAGCAGCTTGTCTTGTGTCTGTTGGTTTTGTGCTTGCTTAACGGCTATGTACATGCTCGTACGTACATGAATAACAAAACGACAGCAGTAGTATATAGTTATCTTTTTTCACCCTTCCCTGTTAGTCGTGTAATACCAAGATCGTACGCTCGTACGTAGCGCACCCTGAATGGTGTCGATACTGGCGTTGCTGACGTACTCTCCGTTGTGGCATCATCTGGCTGCTGCTGTCCTCCCTCTCCAACCGTGGTTATGCTTGGGTACTAGGAGGTGGCTTCAACCCCACGGCAAGAAATCATCGCAGGTATTAAAAGTACGTTTTTCGAAGCGGCAGACAAGCACAGACTACAGGCTCGCATCCGTAGGAGAGTTTGTAGGTACACCCCCCTAATCCCACGATGGCGCGCAAAACGTTCAACGTTGGTGACCACCACATCCGGTCCGTGTTCGTC
Organism: Postelsia palmaeformis; assembly: GCA_037834295.1. NCBI lineage: Eukaryota > Phaeophyceae > Laminariales > Laminariaceae > Postelsia > Postelsia palmaeformis. The sequence goes on from JBBMHQ010075654.1 coordinate 2,645, forward strand.
CGGGTGCCTGAGCTAACGCACCCTCGCGGCTTACCGGTCGGACTGCCGCCTTGTTCACGTTGCAAGACAACACGAGATGTGGTTGTCAAGGGGTGGACGCAGAAGCTGACGCGTCGAGCTGTTCTACGGGATTCCTGCTGCCACCTCTTTGGCTACTCCTACCATTGCCGGAACTGTGCAGAGAACAACAAGGGGAAGCCTGAGGCAAGTTCTTTGAAGCTTGCGCTACTCTTTCATCTGATCTCGAAACAGCTGATCGCGCGCCCTGCTGCTTCTACTATTTTAGCGCAAGTTCTCGACCTATTTTCTCTATGTGTACCCCATCCTTGTTTCGTTCGTCATCATAAAACCTACACGACGCGGGTTGCGGAGTCTTCCCAAGGATGGGATGCAGGGGTGCTATCGCCGCTTCCGTTTTTCGTCCAGGACTCCTTCCCATTTTCTTGTCAAGAAAGTCTGCCATTCACCGCGACCTGATAGCGAAGGTTTAGGATAATGTGGCGCATGCGAAGAGCTTTGCTACATCAGCCGAATTTATGGCACAAGCGCACCTGAAAAGGTTTCACGACGCGGAGCTGAGATACTACAACATGCTGTTGTGGTCTAGAAAGACGGCGCTCTCGCAGGCGACTACCGAGAGCAGCTTCGGGTGCTTTGACGACCCGGACGGATCCAACGGGTTTTTTCCCTCGGCAAACTACCTGACTACCGTGTGGTGCGAGTGGATGCAAAGGGCACCCGTGGTGAAAATCGACAAGTATGTCGAAGGAGTGGAGGGCGAGGTGTTTCGTTGTGTCCTTGATCCGAAGAATGTATGATACGAAAGTTATGTAGCAAGTTTTATAGAGGTCAAGTTGTGTGATCACTGTGGCGAAGCCTGACTCGATATTTCACCTGACTGGTCTTGCTTTGTTTTGTTTATGTGCATTCCCAGTCAGAATGGACATGGGATGATTTCATTCAACGGCGCCAACAGCGAGTCGATGGGACTGTGCTGAAAGTTGACGCCGCCAACAAACTCGCGAAAATGTTACGGGTGCGTGCTTCTGGCGCTGGCCCCGACACGAGGCACATTTACTGCGTTGTCACGCCATTCAACGAGTTCGAGCAGGTATTATGCACGACAAGTTTATGTATTTTTCGGGGACAGAATATTTGGCGTATAGTTACGTACATCCGGATTCGCCATCGTCGCACGGTCATCTTATAAAATGTGCTGACCCCAAATTTGAAACATGCGGTCGTACAGGTGGTATTCCAAAAGGCGTTGCAGTCTGCTTCTCTCCGCGAAATCAAGCAAGACCTAACGATGCTGTTCGTTACACGGTACAAAAACGGTGGTTTCACCCCCCCTCGGATTTTGTACAAGGATTAATGCTGCGAGAACCGAGCATTGATTGCGGAGATCTTTGAGGAGTTACGAGGGGAAGTGCACGAGTTTTACGTATCTGAAGACCCTCTATCAACAGCTCCTTCGGGTATTCCCTTTTTCACTTTGCCTTCAGACGTCGAAGTTGCTTGTGTCCATGTAGATAGAGATACTCAACTCGTCGTAGTGGCTGCTTCAAAAATCCGCGAGCAGGCTGAAGCCCACAGCGCCGTCATCGGTCTTGATATCGAGTGGGAAATATCCCGTGTTTGTGGCTCTTCTAATCCCCGTGCTGGTGGCAACGATTCAGCTCGCTGGTGCTGGCAGGCAAGTCGTGATCTTCCATTTCCTGCACGGTCAGCGCTCAACTCCACTAAAAGCTGCCATCTTCGCTGGTGGCTCCACTAGGCGACTGTGAACTGGCGAAGACGGGACTGGGTGTGAAGGGAGACTGCACGAGGCTCCGCGAGTTTTACGGCGCGGACGTCAGGAACGTGGTCGATCTACCCAGTATGGCTTCGACGCGTAGGGTGGATGTGGGGCTGAGGCGTAGTCCTGCGGACTTGTACTGGTATCTTCTCGGACTGGTTCGCGTCACGAGCAGCACCTACGCATCTCGAAGTGGAACCAGGCCGTTCTGGCCGAGGGCCAGAAAGAGTGGGGGATTGATTATGTTTCAACTTTTTGTCGAAATAGTTCGCCCGGTTTCTCCCAGGTCTATTTGGTTGAAGTAGGCTAGTAGACTATACCACTCGCACGTTGTCGCGGCCTGCCCCTTTCTCCGTTGGGTTGACCCCTTCGTAACCCCCCCCTCCCCCAGGTCTCCTATAATAGCCCCCCCCAACCTGTAGTCGGTACTCAAGCACTCGTGTTAATGTCTTCGTGACTGTCGTACCCCGCTATGGTCCTAAGCATTCTGTTTTGTTCACCCCACCTTTTGTTTCTTGACTAAAAGGTATGCAGCACGAGATGCGTATGTGTCTCTTCGATTGAATTTTCGCATTGGAGAGCTGTCTGACACAATGTTCGGGGATGCGGAGGCATTGCAGGCCGGAGATCATGTGCGCCTCTACACTCGTGGGGGGAACGATTGCGTGGGTGAGAGGTGGATCATGGATTACCCAGGCGAGACATGGGGTACAAAGGGCATCTTCGTGGCGCCTCGTCGTTCAACACGAGGTCTTACGTGGCGGTGAGTTGTACGCCTGGAAACGGCGAACATTCCTCGTAAAGCGCCCGCGACAGCCCAGATAGGGGAGCGGGTGGGTAAGCTCTTGATGTGGGAGGCAGGTTGTTTGCGAAAGGTACCGATGGACGCAACAGCTAACGATACAAGAGCATCCTGTGTCAAGGATAACGTGCCCAACCACATGGCGGGACTCTCATCTGTAACGGAAGCCAGCATTAAGGAAGCCAGTGGTTCATGCGCTCCTTTTAGGCAACAGGGGATGCGGCCACATTCGCCTGCCGTGACTGAGGCAAATTTCACGTCGCCGTCGGAGACCTATTTCGACGGAAACTTCTTGGTGTTGAAGCTCTGGGTGCCGAATCCGTGGAAGTCGCCGCGGCTGGGAACGGCGCGGAGGAGGTAGGGGGGCGGGGTTGGTGTCGCCGATGGTGACCAAAAGCCAGAACCTGTTGTTTTGGGCGCGAGCGCAGCCGTCTCCAGTGAAGAGGGCATAGAGGAAAATGTAATTTAGGTCAGGTAGTACCGATAACAGTGAGCCAGTTTGACGTCAATGTATGCTGGTTTTGAACATGTTCTGTGGCTGAAGGTTTTATGCCTCCTCCCTGTTTTCCGATACCGCGTTTGGCGTACCAAAGCGTCTCTAGAAATATCAATCCCTACCTCGTTGTGTCTCCTTACCCAACTCTACATCAATATACAATAGATTCGGAGTTGTGTTCTCGCGATTTCAGCCATGTGTCTTGTATTATGGTAGGTACTACCGGGTTTTTTTGTCAACTTTATCATTACTCGGACCCTTCCTGGTATTATTGCAGGACAAAGGGATGTGCGCGCGGCTCGACGCTTTCTTTGCGATGCAGCGGCTCAGCATACCTATTCCTAAAGGTCACGACGCGTGTTTTGCGTACTTGTCACAAGTAAGAGACGTTTTTTTCATTGTAAACGCCGACGACCTCGCGGCGGCGAAGGCGGACGTCCGGCTCAAGGGCATGAGCCGAAAAGATGTGGACCGAAAAAAGGAACATGGTTGGCCCTTTTTCCTTCAGAGGTGCCAAAAGTGAGCTGCATCGGGTTGCTTCTGTACATAATACATTCGATGTGGTGTTTCGTTTGTTAATTTTTTTTCTGTACATAGCACATCGGATGTGATGCTCCGTTCCTCAGCTTTTTTTTGGTAGGTATGTACCGGAGTAAAGCTACGCGCGCCACGTTTTTTTTTTGGGTCTATTTCTTCTTTTTTTATGACAACTGTTTAGTCGACATTGTACTAGACAGTACGTGATGCCGCGGTCGCTGTTTTTTTTGTCCATGCCCGTAACCACTTGTGGCAGGATGGTCCCCCGTCGATAATTCTTTTACAACGCTGTGACATGGTCAATAACGTGTATGGCGGATTGATTGACGAAAAGACTCGACAACCTTTGCTGCGGGCGGGAGCGAGGGAGGCTGTTAAGTGTCTTCGAGTTCACATCAAGGGCGACTGCTTGTCTGATCCTGTCGGGCTGCCAATGTATTTCCTGGCTGGGAAAGACTCTGCGACTAGCTCTATCATTTATCGTTGTTGTCGCGGCACCAATAATTCAGAAAGGTACCATTTGCACATGCGCTTGCAGGTGGCGTGGTGCATTCCGCCCAGGCTCGCGCATCTCCTGCTGCTCGAGCACAACTTCGGATGGAACCTTCGTCAGGCCATCAAGAACCGCGGTCTCGATCCTTTTGTTAGGGGATTTTGCGACCAGCCGGTACTTGAGGCCACACAGGTATGCTTTTCCGTTTGATTCCTCCTTGGCTTGCTTTGAGGTGTTGATGTTTCGTGGTCTAATTTTTGTATGCTTCTCGTCCTATCTACAATACGGCTCAACCGCAGGACACGGACTTGCGGTTGGTGGAAGCGTTATTTTTGGAGGCATTGAGTGGACTTTTGATGTTTGCTATTTTGAGCATCTCTTTTGTCTTACTTCTTGAAAGACACGTTTATCATAAACGCTTAGACAAGTATATATTTTTTTGTGTACCGCACGGTTATTTCCTCTCTAGCTTGTGTGTTATCATTTTCATTGATAGTTGACTATTTTCTTGCTCGTGTTTCGGCAATGTTTGATGTTTTTTTTTGTTCACGGAATTTTCAATGGCGAAGAACAACCCATATATTATTTTTTTCCTTGTTACCTGTGTCCCGTCCTTTTTGCCTTGTTACTGATGGTATCGACGCTAAAGTGCAGTACGGTGATTGTCAAGTTACCGTCTTCACGTCTCCTTCTTGCCCTTGTCAGAGGATGACTTCCATGATGTTCGTCGACGCAAAATACCCGAACCAGGTCCCCTCAAGCGCTTACAGCGACACGGGGGAGCGAAGCGGATTCATTCGCAGCATTCTGTTGAAGTGTAACGAAGGAGGAGTCGAGGGAGTACAGGAAATGGGCGCGGTCGATCTTGGGACTAGCGATTTTCAACATCTCGGGAGCGAGGCTGTTCCCCTTCCAGAACGAACTCGGTCGGCCGCCACCCTGGAAAATATGCAGGGGGTACATGTCTCGCACATGCCGGTTTGTACTTCTGCCGAGAGATCTTGGTTCAGCGATTTGTTCAAGAGGTATGTCGTGAATAAGGAAGGGCGGCAGTCCTTCCTAGACTATGACCCGCTCTCATCGAGGTGGAACGAGCGCGTTACGGGTATGGAGTCGGGAGGACCCAGGTGGTCGAAATTTCAGGAAGACGGTGACACACCTGAGGGCACATTGGAAGCAGTGAGTATAACCATGCCGCGGTTGTATATCATTGCCGGATTTCGGAAAGAAAAGGTAAAAACGATTCGATTAATTTGTGTGAAGCATTTTCTCTGCAACTTACCTTCAATAATAACTCACTCATGTCCGTACCCCCGGCGATGATGCAGGCGTCATGATCGCATCAATACCAGGAAAACCCTACGGTCTGTTTGAACACAAGATGCACCCATCAGGGGTCAGCTTGGTGCTCCCGCGGATATCGAAGGCACTGCAGGTGCCGTGGCGCAGCTTTAGCTTCTTGAAGCACCCTCAGCATTTCAATTCCCCGGGCAGATAGCGTATAATGGGGAAGCTGCAGGAGAGCCGGCGCCAGAGAGTGGCCCTGTCGCCACGGTACCCAAGCGTTTTCGCTTTTGTCAACACTACTTAACTTGTGGATACAAGATGCGAAAAGAGCCTTTCAAAGAACACCACAAGCAGTTTCTGGCATCAAGGGGAAGGGCAGTCTGCACTGTACGAGAGGAGCTCAAGCGTGTTGTCATAAGGCCGAACGAAAAAAACGCTATCATAAAGTTCGGCGAGGGATGCGACTGTGTCGGAGACGCAGATCATCAAGGGCGGTGTAAATATGTTCTGTCTAACAAGCAGTACTAGTAGATAGTAGCAGCACAGGCGTGAGCAGATTTGTTTATTTTTCTTTTTGATTGCGACGTATCATATATATGCAGCAGCGATGAATGCAGCTTATGAAGCAACCGCATCATCAGTGGACAGCGGGTTGTCGTTGGAGGCAACTTCGGAGTGCTTGGAGGGGGGGGGGGGGGGCTTGGTTGCAGTCTTCAAGAGAAAAGGGGGAGGGAGTCGTGATTCATGATTTTGGTTGTAGGTTGTTTTGGGGCATCGAGTAGTAGGTTGGCGTGTTTTCACGTTTCATACGGCGTGATGTTTCTTTTGTTCGTCATGTTTTTTAGAATGACCAATGTACTACAATATACCACGCCACCTCGTGTCTCGCTTTGCCGTTGACGTGGGTCCATCAACCAATCTGGACGTGCAGCGATGCTGGCCCTGGCCTGCCGAAGACATGGTATATTCCTACGAAGTGAATTGTATACAGCAGTATAATGCATCATCTTGGGCGCCTGATTTTGCTCAAATGTTCGCTTGTATTGTGTATACTGCTCAATGCAGCATGCGTACTTCCGTCTTCATCGTTTATTTTTTACACATGAAGTATGAAGCATTAAGCATTAAGCATTAAGCATTAAGCATTAAGCATGAAGCATGAAGCATGAAGCATGAAGCATGAAGCATAGGCACACTAATGTGAATGAAAAATGGCGGTCATATTGGAATTGACAGCGAGCTACGTAGCATTCGACAGCAGACCTTAAGCGGCCTTTGACAGTACGCGAAATTTGACAGGATTTACGACCTAGCACGCAAAAAAAGACTTCATCCCCGAGAATCGAACCCAGGATCCAAATAAATTGGCCCTTCGCGCCGAATTAGTTAAGTTGCCCATAGGAGGTGAGCCCATGAAAGTGCAGCCCTCATATCTTGATCGCCCTCACCTTCCTGGTCGGCAGGTAAACCGCCTGGTATGTAAGCACAGCAGAGCTAGAGGGGAGCGCGAAGGACACGCGTGGACACTGAAAACACGCGACAAAAATCCTGACGAAGGCATTAATCGCCTAGAGGTCTGCAGCAAGGAAAGCGTACGGGGAACCAAGGAGCGTGGCAACTGATATAAATCGCAAAAGTTCAAATGCGAACGTCCGTCTGTAAAGCGCACCAATAAAACCAGACCTACACATCACAGGTCATGCGGAGCCGAGCGAGCTGGGTTGGGTCAGGAGGCGTTCACAACCTCACGAGTCGGGTACCTGGCTGGACGAGTGACGGAAAATAGCATGGTACAACCCTAACGGTCCCTCTATAATGGCGGCTCAGTATTGCAAGTGCCCCATATAGTGCCGAATCTACATCGCAAGGGACGCCCCCCACATATTGCCAGTTCCGCCGCTTTTGGGTGTCCCTCGCTAGTGCCGGGTTAGTGGTTTCACCGATATCCTACTGTTGCTATGCACATCTGTGCATACACCCACAACACGAGAAAAACAGCAGGTCGTGCAACCTTTTTGGTGTCCGTTTTACATCGGGCTGGGGGCTGGTTTGTCGTATTTTAGATGACAGCATGTATGTTGTGTTTTTGTGGGAATCTTTTCTGTGTGAGCAAGACTTATAAACACAAGTATGAGATGTATGGGACCACACTGGGCAGACGTGACAAACAGACAAACATACACGAACACGGCACGGCACCAAAAGACTCCGAAACTCGACTTTACTATTGGTATTATTTCCCTTTCTATCCGACACTGTGCAGGATGATCTTCAACAGAACAGTCACTCCTAATTTCTCCGAAGAAAAAACTAATATTCGCATCACGAGTACACAAGGCGTGCACAGCAGTATAGTCACAAAACAACTTGATTCTGCTGTTGTGTAGAATAGTATTGATATCAGAACATAGAAGCAGTGCTCTCCAGGTAGAAAACAAATATCAAAACATAGCAGTACAACAGTGCACAGCAGTGATATATTTTTCAGTACAAGCAGAACTATTCGGGGTATACAATAACAGTGGTGGTGTACAGTGCACTATACCACTACTGCTTGTTTTGTGTTCCTTTCACCCCTCTCTCTGTTGCTTACTCCCTACGAATACATGTCATACGTTGCAGGGGTCCCTCCCTGTATCCCTCATTCTACCCCCGCCCCACAGCAGCGTATTCTCGGTCGCTTGTTGCATACGGTGGTGTATGGTGCATCGTTTCTTCCACATTGCTTGACTAAGAAAAAGAGGAATCTCAAATCGCGAATAATGCCGGTGCCCGCTACAATGTCGATGATCTATTAAAAACACGGTATGATTCTTGAAAAGTGCCGGCAAACACCGACAAATCGAAGGATTCCAAAACGTGAATTATGACGAGAAAAGTAATTGCTGAACTCTGCTCGTGGTAAAAAGACATGGCGAGAACCGCAGTGGAAAGGATCGTTTTAGATTATCTGGAGTGCGGTAAATCAGTGAAGATCGAGGTCCTCGTGAAACGTACCTGTTTCACGCCTCGGTCTAGAGGGCGATGAGAGGCTGGCTCGTGAGGGGAACTGTCCACTCGCTCGATCGAGGCCAAACGCGAATTCCCATAAGGTCAGGGCGGTCCCTATGGTGTCTTCCCTAGGTGTAGTGCTCTCCTGATTTGCATAGATAAGGTATCTACTGCGCTTTCATCTCCCAAGTTTTCTGATATCCCAGCCTGGTTTCCTACGTACGTACAGACCCCCACGGTGGAAATGACGCTGCTGTACTCAAAGTAGTCTGAGCCAGGGGCACCGTTAGAGGCCCCAGCGCGTCCAGCAGTATATCCTTGGCGTTGTGAGCTGATTTTACATCGAAGGAACACCCGTATCCCACGTAATGCTGTTATCATCGTGTGCCAGTGTTGGCGACCTCAAGATGAGACTACACCCGTAATCAAGGCGTGTTTTCATTGTTTACTACAGAAATAATATATGTGTACCTTGATCCAAACGAGAGCGCTGGTTATCATCTCTCTAAAGATGTGACAAGGAACATAATCCACGTATTAATGCTATCATGGCGTTTCCCGCACGAGCTATTGAAGCTTCAATCGCCGTCTTTGTTTTTGTTTTTTATACTGACTTTAGGATGCAATTGACATTTTCGAAAACCGGTTTCCAAATGGGAATTCACTCGTAATCAAGGCGTGTTTTTATGGTGTCAAATTCGACGAATACTTGAGCACTATGTATCAAAAGCTTGCCAAAAAGATTATCTCTCTAAAGATATGTTAAAGGAGAGAATCCTCACACTATTGCTGTAGTTAGGTCGTTTCCCGCAGGAGGTACTGAGGCATACATTGTCTTCTGTTTTTTTCTCTATTATACTGACTTTAGTACGCTATTGACATCTTTCGAACACCACTTCTCAGATGGGAGTCCACTCTTAACCCCTCTGGGACTAGGCTGCTCACTGCCCGCAAGTCGAGCAGCCCGGAAAATGCGGCGGGACTGATACGAAAAAAAGGTTCCGCTCAGCAGCCACGTGGGTTTCTGGGCCGAGAAGAGACAGCTGTGTGTAGAAGTCGAGCCCTCCGCTCAACACGCACTGCGGCCGTGTCGCCGCCCGGCAACACGCTGGGGGCGCCTGTCGGTACACTAGAAAGGTTGCTCGCCCCCCAAGACATCACCGCTAGTGCTCGCTCTATGTTTTTTTCATCCCTTACGTGAGCCCGCTGGCCCTGAAAGCCTCTAAATTCAGTATGTAAAAATGCTCACAAAAAATGCTCACAAATTTCCCA
>JBBMHQ010075665.1:0-12316 GCA_037834295.1 Postelsia palmaeformis
AACCAGACCTGCCTGCCGTTTTTGGCGGACACGTCTCAGCACGAGCACGAAACGCGTCCGTCCGCGCTGCGGCCTCGTCTATGCCAAGATCCAAATGGTGTACGCGGGCGCTGTAGCCTGCCGAGCTACCTAGAGAAGCAGCAGCAGCTACGTCCTCCAGCCCATCCCACACTGTATCCTTCGTGTTTGTTGGTGGACTTGCTGACTATTCATTTTCACCCATATTTTATCTCACGTTCTACTGCAAATAACCAGATATAGAGTTTTATATCGAAGGATTTGCGTGTACGAAAATCGCGATATTGAATTCGGCGCAAAGAGTCGAAATATCACCCTCCCTCGAGTTTTATATATGTCTAGTAAGATTGATAATAACAACACCACAAGTGCAAAGAAATAAGAGCACCACAGCAAATGGTAAAGCGATTACAGCAGTGTAGTCGTAGTGTGTGTTGCCATCACATCAAATCGTCCTTTCTACCCAGCTTCATCAGTACACCCAGTGTCCGTCCTGACTCCTTATCGTAGAGAGATACTTATCCTATGGCCACCGACTTTGGGCCAGAGGAAGACCAAGAACAGCAATAATCGCAAATTCATGGGTTAAGCAAGTCATATGCCAGCGTACAGGGTACGAACTCACAACAACACAAGCAAGACCATAAAACACGTAGAAAAAATACGTGAAAACAAAGGTAACTCTGAAATAAGACAGAAATCGAACGACGCGCGGAGATCAGAAAGGCTGCTATTAATAGACGGAAAGCATACGTACTCAGGAAGGACAGACAGATAGCTGCTGCACTGACGAGGCAACACGAAGGAGAGGAAGATACCGGCATACGGACGCCGGGGAGGGGAAAATAAGCAAAAGGAAAGACGAGGCTAATTCGTAGCAAGAAGTACGAGAGAGCGGGGGTGGAAAGAGAAACTCGTACTTGAGGCGGTGGTAGTGACATGGGTGCCCGTCTGACCTAGAAAGTCGATTCGGGAACCTAGCCACACCCTTCGCCATCTCCTTCCTCTTCTCGTCAACAGCGGGGTCAAGTGTCAGTACTTCCGCTGTCTCGCCCCGCCCCCCATCGAATAACTCAACAAGAAACGGCCTAAAATCTGCCAGATTTCAAGAGCTAGACGAACCGATACCTAGCCACCCGATCTATCATGTCGTTTCTTCATTCGTCGACAGCTGTATCAGCCCGGCTGCCCCTCCCCCCATCCTCCACCCCCTGTCGCCGCTCTTGGCGCCCTCAGCTGCGTGGTATAGCTGATCTCTGCGCCTCGTCCCTGTGTCACCTCGCCATGAAACAGTTCGCCGCTTCGACGGCCCTCCGGTACCACTTCCCGCTGTTCCTAGCCGCCCTCGGCCATTACACCGTCTCTACTCCGAACAGCGTTGGGGAGCTTTTCGTGGACCCCGCGGTGGCTTGAAAACCCCTGAGGTCGTCTGCTAGACACTGGGCCCAGTTATTTTCCGGTCGGCCTGGTCCTGGGTTCTCCCCACCAGCCATCGTCCCGAACATCACCCGGCGGGTCAGCCGCTCATTGTCCGTCTGCTGTGCGGCCCCCGCAACGTTCTCGCATTGTGCCTTTTTTAGAGCTTTGGCGCACGATTTGAGATGGTCAATGCGTTATGGGCGCTGGAAGCCAATGATCGGCAGGAGGAGTTGAAGTAATAAAAGCAAAAGTAAATCATCACCCACGAACTGCCAGTTAATTTACAGTACTATTCCAAACCAGCGCATTGATACGTTGCTGCTGTACAGCAGTAGGATTAACACAGCAATAGTATGCGTCCTGCAATCAGGTACTCGTGTATATAGTAGTGTCGAGCGGCCGGCGCTCAACAGGTGAACACCGACCGTTCTGGTCATGCTCTGGAAAGGTTGTGTTCTCTGTGTTCTCTGGAACGTGGTACATGTTTTTGTTCCCAGTGAAGTTTGTCACCTTCTGGCAATTTGAAGACCACCTACCACGACGAAGGTGACCGAACTCACCACGGATGAAGAGGCGAACAGAGAAGGATGGTACCCGCACAGAAGGCGCCTCCATAGCTACCGCCAGTGTCGAAAGCGATGGTGTTTAGGGTGCTCAAAGCCAAGCCTAGTTGACACACGAACGAACGAACGAACAGGGGAAGAAAGTAAAATCAACCATTACCTGATGATAGATAACCTCAAGCTCTGAGAGAACGCTCTCAGACGTTTCTTTGTACCTGCGAATTGGTGCGACCGCTAGATACGGAGAGAGGGTGAGCCACCCTCTGGTTCCTCATTGCTATACAATTGATACATCAAGTGAAAAAAACGCTGCCGTTACACGCGTTGTGAGTAGGTACGTACGTAATTGTAGATGCAAGGACCGTTTACGCTTGATACTCATACCCCAACGATTTCCATATTCCCGTGTACAGGGCCCTTGGAGTGGTATGTATGCCTCGTACAGCAGTAGTGTAGTATCCGCTCAGATGACCTGCTCCCTCGCTATTGATAGTAGTGTTTATATACAGTAGTATCTGTTCATACAACATAAAAGTGTATCTAGAGTGTCTGCTCGAATAACCTGCATCCACGTTTCGAGAAGAAGTCAGTCGTAATTGCTGTAGTATTTCGAAATATACGAGTATATACCAGGTATATTTACAGTACGTACGCAGCTGTTTTATTCCTCAAAACTATCTTCTAATACTTGATGTATTTATTCCTTTTTGCAGCAAGTCCAACAAGTAATTTGTGTCACCACTGTATTGGTCTATCTAACAAGTAGCATCCACTCACTCTCCGTTCTGTTCCAATATTTCTGCCGCTACCGCCACTGCCGCCATGATCCATGCCGCCGCTGCTCCTGCTGTTAGATGCCGGGGATCACGAAGTTGGCTTCGGAGTACTCTAGCCAGGGGTTGAACGTTCTGCTCTTCCCCACTGACCAGGTCAGATATTTGGCATCTACGTAGAGTAGGAGCACCCGCATGGTACTACTGAATTTACCCAGTACCGTTCTGTATTGATATTAAATGCATGGATGATTGAGTGCTACTGCTGTTGGTATCAAGCCCAGGTCATGCTGTACTGTCCTGTGTCATGCCATGCTATGCTACGCTTGGCGGTGAGTGTAATATGCATGCTGTGCTGTAAATGTGCTATGACATGCTGTGATTATGCGATGCTATGGCATGCTATGCTTTTCTAGGCCATGCAGTCACAGCACCATCCACACGGAGCGACCAGAGCTGCCAAGTCAGGGATGCCGGTTTGAACATCCGGGCCGCCACTCTGTTCATACCTGCAGGGCGCTTGTCTGATCGTTGGGGTGAATATCCAACCGTGTTCTAAATTTGTCAACATAGTTATAAAAGGGGAAGGAGGATTCGCAGGATACGCGCGCAGCATGTTTCAGAATAACCCTCTCGCACTCGCTCCCTCGTTTAGTATTTGCGGCAAGATACCGTTTACGGTTGCTGAAAGGTCTTGACCAACCCGAATGCCGTCGACCAAGTACGATCAATCGCCTGTTGCTGTTTTGATTTACATGACAGGCAAATCAATCATTCAGTCAGGTGGCGGCGGGGGGGGGGGTGCCTGACATTTCTTGCTGGTTCATTTTTATTTTATTTTTTGGTGGTGGCAAGACCGATTTCCGTTTGCTCAAAACCGAAAAGTGCCCCGAAAGCCGTCGTCCAAGCACAACCGCACAAGCGGGCAAGTTCTTTCGACGGCAGAATATTCAGTCAGGTAGGGGGGAGGAGGGATTCCTGTATTTTTTGTTTGTTTCATTTGTTTCTATGCGAAGTATTATTTTAGCGTCAAGCACCGTTTCTGACTGTCGCCGTGAACAGAAGCGCACCCCGGGAAGCGTACAGCAAGTATCACCATCGAAAGGCCTGAGATGCCTGCAACAGGGCAGTCCCGAGAGGTCAGCCAGGACGGGATCAGGCCTTGCTTGCTCTGTTTTTGTCTTTGTGGGCTTTTCATTCGGTCCTTGGCAACGAGTTCCGAAAAAGTCTGTATATGTCGATGACAGGAATTGTGGTGAGCTTGAGTGTTCCGGTTCACCAATGCGTTGAACGATAGAAAAAAATGGGCAAACAGATTATAACCTAGATGGTCTGGATCCTAACCTGCCGCAATAAGATGTTGGTGTGGAGGATCTGTATAGTGCAGATTCAACTCCCGAAACATGTGGCCGATCATACTTCGAAGTACAGATTGTGCGGCTTCCACCCGGCAACATGAGCTAGATCATTCCAAAGCAATAATGTTTCTGCTTTGAAATATCTAGATCGTCAAATTTGGGTTGGTGATCTGCCCCAACGTGTCAAATAGTTTTTTTTCTGAACAAATCAGGTGCCTATCTCCTCCTTGGCCTTTTCGATCCAACCAGAGGAGGCTACCGATACCTGGTACGTCGTGCCCGGTAATAGTACCTGGTATATGATGCGGGGCGCTGACCTCGTCTGTGTACTGCCTTGCTCGTGGTGCGCTGGCGTGGTAACGCTGACGGGAATTGCACTCCAATAATCGTGGAAGAGGTTCCCCGCGGCCTTTCAGGCCTGCGGCAACGATGGAGCTCTGTCGCGGAAAGCGTGGGCTCCGTAGTATGGAGAGTAGAAATGGCAGGAGATCCCACGTGAGTATGCAACCTGCGGGACAGGATGAGGGAAGATGTGGCGGGTCGGGAGTGCTGCACCCGACACGCTGGAAGCAAGACAAAACCTAAAGGTGGCAAAATATTAAATGGTTGAAAGTTGCTCGCGAAATGCGAAGGAGGAGCCGAAAAATGCGACGAGTTATTCGAGCGGTACGAAGGGTCGCTAGATTGAAGACTCGAGAGGACAAGTTGACCGTGGGCGCATTCAAGGTCTGTACCCTAGCCGTCAACGGCAAGATCGGTCTTGGTTATGCCTAGGAGATAATGGAGGTCCGCAGGCAAGGCCAATGTGATATTGTTGGATTGTAGGAGAAGAGACGGGATGGGCAGGGTGGGTTCACAGCAGCGGGTGTTACTGTGTACTGCAGTGGAGCTGGCGGAGGTGGTACAGGGGCCAAGGGTCGACACGGAGTAGGGCTAGCCATCAAGGAGTCGATCTTGCAGGATGTGGAGAAGGATGGACTGGTAGTGGAGTACACTGTTTGAGTACAGGAGCTGTCGGACGCGTGCACGGAGTTGCACGCGTGGTCTACACCGTGATCGTCGAGGAAGAGCGGTAGATGAATTACTCGTATAATAAGCCAAACACAACACACACCAGGTTGGGTCAATATCGTTTTGTCATAGACCCCACCACATAAACCTCTCACAGGAGGTGAGCCGCACCAAGATTGTCACCGGCTGCACCACTCACATATAGACAAGGCAGTATCGTTATCATCAAAGCCCGGGTAGTATCATAAAATCCAGCGACTGCTCCCGGAGGAGCAGCTCCACCCCTCCAGCCACGAGGCATGCTAAATATTACGTCGACACATAATACGAAACCCCACAATATATGAACCCCCCGATATCCGCAGACCTGTATCAAGCTACAGGATACCCCAAACAACCCCCGTATTCGGTGCGCGATACGATAGGTCCCGAATATCTGATCACCAATTGCCAGGTAAAACGGCAAGTCCCAAAATCCATAAATAAATAATTGCTGAGGTAAAACGGCAACGCCAAATTCCACCCTTGATCGTTGCCAAGGTAAAACGGCAATCCCGAATTCCACCCTTCAGAATTGCCGATTCCAAATCCGTCCACCTTAATCCCGATACCAAATCGGTCCATATCAATTTCAGTATACAGCGAGACAGTGGCTACGGAAAAGGGAAGATCCAGCTAACGTAAGCATGTTGGTAAAACCTTCAAACAAAATAAATAACACCGTCTTCACATAGATATCGTACCGCCCGGTAGCATCGGCCCCCCTGTTGTGTACTCTGGAAGAGAAGAACGAAGAACGTCTCTGAGTTAGGACATGTCAAATCGAACTGTAGTAGTCCCCCTGTTATTTATAGGTGCTCACTCCGGGAGTATGCAAAAGTCAATAAGATACTGCATCTGAATTTCAAAGTACTATGGATACTAGTAATTTTGGGTCCCCAGCACGTTGTGCATACTTGACCAATAGCCAACGGGTACGGCACGATTCATCTAAGACCATCGGCATACCCTATTGGCGTGTTAACATTACTCACCGCATGAGTACACCCCAAACACATTCTCCATTCCCCTAAGAAATCCTGGAGTCGCACGTCAATTCTTCAAATATCTCCCAGAAATATTCCATGTATTCGAAACTCCTACTCGTATCCCACAAAACCAAATGTCCTCAAATCCCCGGGAAAACAAATCAGTGAACTAAAACATCAGAGGCCCATCACGAAGTTGAGCCCAAAGCGAAGCGTCTCAGCGTGCGATGGTTAGATGAGGAAACCGGCATGCTGCTCTGCCGACCGTACGTGTTGATCTCGGAGTCCCCGTTAGACAGCCTTAGACATCTACATCCACTAGAGCTGAACGATGAACAGACATCAGCTCACAAGATCACTCCACCAAAGACAGACCTCCGGTCAGTACCCTTGCGTGCATGGTCCGCATCCACCTATGATCTCACTCCAACTGAACTCCACTATCTGCGATTGAAAGTCTCCTCCGTGTTACCAAGGACAGCTAGTATGTCCCCCCTGCTCGGTAGACGACAAAGCACTCATCATAAAATGTTGTGATGTCATTATATGACTCCAAAATGCCTCAACCAAAATAACAAGAAACAAACTCAAGTCCAATCCCCCCACAACTCCACTTCTCAACCTCCCTCTCCTTCTCCCTACAATACGGATGCGACGCTTGTCTTCCGCCGCGGTTCCATGTTGCCGTGACATAGACTACATCTCGCAAAGCCGCGGGGTGCAATGGGCAGCGTCGGGTGGGTAGCTTCAGCGTCAGAAACCAAGCCAAGTCGTGCCAGAAACCAAGGTTACTCGTTAGATAAGGAGTCACATCACTATGCACTATGTGCACGAGTAGAATCATGTCATCAATCCCCCCCTCGTGATTTCACTCGAAACAATAGTGGCAAGACAACGTCAGTACCGATTTATATTAATTGTCGGTCTTCCTCATATTGAAGTGGGTAATTGGCAACGCAGGTACGCCCGTTTTGCCATTACAACTCGCGGTTTGGGTAGATAGCAGTATGAAATCAGGTAGCAGACGTGGTACGGTTCCTTCATACCCTCTGGTTAATATACAAGTATGTAGACAGCAGCTGCGGTGGACATACCAGATACACCACGCCTTCCGTAATACTGCACACTCAATGCAAATACATACCAGCCAAACACAAAGAAAGCACAGGGAAGGACAAACAGAACAGATCCAGTTCACCAACACTAAAGTGGGCGACACTGGAAAAATATAACATGCCTGTTTCCCAGGCTCAAACGGGAAATTTAACCCCCCGCTGCTCCTGCTGCTACTGCTGCTGCTGCTGCTGCTGCTGCTGCTGCTAGTCCCCCTCCCCTCGGCCTGTTTCTCGTCTCCCGTTCCACCACCATTCCCCCAAACCGCGCCAGGTCCATCCTCCCAGCCACTCATTGCCAGCCTCGCCCATATCAGTTTTCCCCGGTCGAAGGGTTACGTTGACCTCCCCTTCTGACCCGAGTTGCGCACCTCGGACACAGTAACACCAAGCTCCACCCCCTCAGGCTCAGCACAGCCAAGGCCAACCACCTCGGACACAGCAGCACCAAGCTTCACGACCTTAGGCTCAGCATCACCGAGCTCCACCACGTCGGACACGGCAACACCAAGTTCCATCACCTCAAGCTTAGCATCACCGAGCTCCACCACGTCGGACAAAGCAACACCAAGCTCCACCCCGGACACAGCAACACAAAGCTCCACCACTTCAGGGTCATCCTGCTGCTGCTGTGCAGACGTTGCACGGGGCTCCTTAGCATCACCGAGATCGACCATGGAAGGCTCGCGTCGGCAGCTCCACATCATATCGGTCGAGTAGCTCGAAACCGACCTCGTCGTTGTCGGCTCCACCCGCGGCTGCTGGAGCGCCGGCGTTCCAGCCTGCGGCGTCCTGCAGTGGTTGGCGCGTAGACGGCAGTGGGCTGTGCAGTGCCACACTGCCTGGCCATTCGCCCATGGAAAATGGAATCATCGCACCAACTGCTGGGTGCACGGCAAATCATGCCCCTATGCCCTCGGGCGCCATACCGCGCGCAAATATGGAATCCGTACATTGACGCTCCTGCAGGCGGAGGGGACTCAGGCTGATACCACACGCGATCGGTGTTGCCAGCCGCACCAGTGCACCACTCCGAAGAAGCATGTGGTCGCTGCTGCTGCTGCCGCAGCTGCTGATAGCTCTGACCTCCACCCCAGCACTGCTGTTGCCCACCAAAGTGCAAGTGCCCCTGCTGCGGCTGGCCGGCATATCCACACTGCCGTTGCTGTTGCTGCTGCTGCTGCTGCTGCCTGGCACTCCCATCTTGCCGCTGTTGCTGCTGATGCTGCTGCTGCCCTGTCCCTCCATACTTCCGCTGCTGCGGCCGTGCGTCACCTCCATACCGTAATTCCCGCTGCGCCTCCATACCAAGCAGCTCCTCCATTTGCGACATACCATCACTGACGCCCTCCTACCAGTATTAGCATTAATAGTGCTCTCCTCTAACACAGTATAACCCTTCAGCGTCCTCCGGGTTCTCTCCTCGATCTACGCCATAGGGGCACACCGCGTGGTTACATAGGCCACGTTGTACAGCAAGCATGTTGAAATGCGATATTCGTGTTTGTGTACAGGAGCTGTCGGACGCGTGCACGGAGTTGCACGCGTGGTCTACACCATGATCGTCGTGGAAGAGCGGTAGATGAATTACTCGTACAGTAAACCAAACACAACACATACCAGGCTGGGTCAATACCGTTTTGTCAGAGACCCGACCACATAAACCACACACAGGAAGTAAGCCGCACCAAGATTATCACCGGCTGCACCACTCATATAGACAGGCAGTATCGTTATCATCAAAGCCCGGATCGTATAATTGTAATCAGCGACTGCTCCCGGTGGAGCAGCTCCACCCCTCCAGCCACGAGGCATACTGAATATTACGTCGATACATAATACGAAGCGCCACAATATATGAACCCCCAATATCCGTAGACCTGTATCGAGCTACCGCATACCACAAACATACATCAGTGCTCGACTCATGAAGGTGCCACTGAGCTTGAAGGGGAAATCGATTGGTATTTCCTCTGTGGTTGCGTACGCTCCGACTGATAGTCACAAATCAGTCTGCGACGAATACCTTTTTCGAGTCACACTACTAACAGGCAGCACAGTGACTGAAGAGGGCCTAAAGGAAAGCACCTATTTGTCATGATGGATGCTAACGCTTGCACTGGCGCAAGGGGGGAGGGTTGCGTCGAGGACAAAGTGTTGGGTGCATACGGGCGGGATACGATGAATGGTAACGGACGGCGTCTGCTGGCATTCTCAACAGAAAACCAACTTGCTTTTGTCAATACTTTTTTCAGCGCGCCCACGCGTGGAATCTTATACACCTTCCGAATTCCAAATCGTAGGAAAGGTCGCTACCGTTTGGATGTTATGCTCACGCGGCAACCGTCGATCTCCTTTAGTGAAACGTGAATCTTGTCACAATCTTGTCGCAGCAGACATCCAGCTGCTTCGACGTTTTGCCCCTAACCGCCGTGAGCGATAGATTAAGGACAGATGGGCAATCAACCTCCAACAACTGATGACAAAACCTCCAACTGCGAAAAGCTTTCACCGCGAGATTGATACACCTACCCCCTTGCACAGATGTGAATGGTATGGCCACGGTGTTCGCTGAAGCGATGCTATCGACTGCCGCTAATAGCACGCCACGCGCAAAGCGCAGTCAAGAACCGGCGGGGTGGTGTGCCAGCGAGAAACGAAGGCGGAAAAGCTCACGGCGTGACAAGAGAGAAAGCGGCGCGCAGATCTAGGCGACAGCAACCTCAGGAAGCCCTTAAAAACATCTACGGAACGCCTTCCACGCGTGAGATCGAGACTTTGCAGATATTCTTCTGGGAATTCGTCAGCGAAGTTGAGGTGCGCATCAAAGATGGCGACCAATCTGGTTTCTACAAGCATCTCAAGGGTGTGGATTTCGAAGGGAAGAATCGTGCAGTGCTCAATACATCGAGGAGGCAGAGGCAGTTTGCTTCGTGACACGGATCTCATTCGCTATCGGTAAGTGGTTCAGCTCTTTGCTCCACATTAAGGCGCCAGCGCTCGACCCGAATATCGTCGGAGAGCATCCGAATATCGTCGAAGAGCTCAATGTATAGGCCCCGCGCACACCTCTCGATGATTCACCTTCGACCTTTGAGGTGGAGGAAACCCTCGAAAGCATTCAACACCAAATGGCTGCTGGACCTGATGAGCTTCCCGCTGAACTGCGCGAACTCGCCGTGGATGCGGATCGCGATGGTCACCGTCGTGTGCTACAGTGGAGTAGTTCCACGCCATTGTGATCGCCATATGGCAGGGCGGGGGCGTACCGCGGGAGTGAAAATAAGCCACCATCATAGTAGTGCTGCGCAACAAGAATTACCGGACAGAGAGCGGTAGCTATCGAGGCATCTCGCCCGTGGCGCACGCTGGCAAGGTTCTCCTTGAGGTAAACGCCAATCGCCTCGACACATTCATACATACTGCGAACGGGAGGATATTTCACCGGGAAAAACAGTGCGGCTCCAAACCGTAACGGTCGACGATCGATATTATCTTCGTGGTTGGACGACCTCACCAATGCGAGCGAACAGCAC
The DNA here is from genome assembly GCA_037834295.1 of Postelsia palmaeformis. Classification (NCBI taxonomy): domain Eukaryota; class Phaeophyceae; order Laminariales; family Laminariaceae; genus Postelsia; species Postelsia palmaeformis. The sequence goes on from JBBMHQ010075665.1 coordinate 10,819, forward strand.
CTCTCTTTACATATGTTTCGTCGACCTCGCCAAGCCATACGATTCCGTCAACCGGACTCTATTGTGGACCGTGCTCGCTCGGTCCGGCGTTCCAACAGGCACTCGCTGCTATTTGCCACCTCTATGATGAAGTGCGTGTGCGCATCCGGTCGGACGATGGCGAACGTTCAGACTGGTTTGGCGTGGGGCAGGGCCTACGGTAAGGATGCGTGTTCGCACCAGTGTTGTTCAAATGTTTTTTATTGCCGTACTGCGTGTGGCGGTGGAGCGGTTTAGCGCCAATGCAGATGTGAAGAACAAGGTGTTCACCAAGGTGACGGGTGAGGAGCGGGGAGGCGGAAAGCGAGGGAGGCCGGAAGAAGGGAGAGATAACCTCCAGGAGACTGTGGTGGAGCCGCGATCGATCTGGGGAATGATGTTTGCAAACGGCGCGGGTTTCTAGATCGGGGAATACAAATAGCCTCACGAGGATGATAGCAGATGTCGCTGCAGTGTCTGTTTTAATATTGACAGTTGGGAAGCCAAGACAAAGATCATGTTCCTGCTGGCGAAACCTATGGACACGGCCACTTTCGTTGCTGAGCCAGCCGGCCAGGTGTACAAACAAACCACCACCAAAGCTTGTGTACATTGGGGCAACTGTGTGCAAGAACGCCGACCATGCTGCCGAAATCAACCAGCGCAGGCGGCTGGCCAATCTGCGTTTCAGACGGTATAATTTGCCATATGGGTGTATCACGTGGAGCCCCACTGTGGCCCATCTCGCCATACTGCGGACAGCTCATCACCGACTGCTCCTCCGCTGCATCGGATGGATGATAAAACCTCGCGGCGGTTACTATATGCTCTTATACGCAAACTCAGTGGCCTATACTGGATGTGAGAACGTCGAGACGACGGTGCGAAACCGGAGGATACTCTTCGCGGGGCCCGTGGCTCGTATGGGTAACAAGAGACTACCCGAACGACTGATGTTAGGGGAACTGGAGGGGGGAAAAGGGTTACTTGGGAGGGCAAGAGCAGGACCGGACGGGTTGTCTCGAACCCGACTTATCGTTGTTGCACTTGCCCACCAAAGATAAAAATAACGAACGCTGGCAGCGAAGAAATCGGGCAAGCGGTTCAGACGTGTTGAGCAAGCGGCAGAGCAGTACATGAAGCGCTGGCTCGTTAAGGAGAAGGAGAATGTAGCACAACGACGAACGCTTGAGGAACAAAATGCGCAGCAATTTGAGACGCCGTTGGGCCCAACGTCCGGGGAGGGGAGGAAGAGAAGCCGCGTCGAAGAAGGCGTAGCAGCAACAACTAAGCCGAAAAAATAAGTGAAGGCACCCGCCGAAACGTGCCGCTGGCCGTCTTTCTAGTTGAGACGCCCAGTCACTACCGCCTAGTGCTATGTTACAAGACCTGTTTTGTTTTTGTTTATTTATGTTGCCCTATTCCCTGCCAAGTCGATGGTACCCCCCATTCTTGCGTCGGCTGCGGCCCAACGGCGTCT
>JBBMHQ010075676.1:0-12315 GCA_037834295.1 Postelsia palmaeformis
GGGAGGAGGAGGAGGAGGGGGGGGAGGTAGAGGAGGAGAAGGAGGAGGAGGGGCGGTGGGGGGGGGTGGGCGTCGTACGACTGACAAACGGTGATGGTGGGCATAGCTCGCGTCCGCTCGTTAAGGGCGCGAACTGCAAGTTGCAAACCGACCCGGCTTGTTTCCTCTCTGGAACGGTTCTTGAAATTGAGCCGAGGAATCAGGCGCTGCGCGATACCACAGCGATGGCAAGGTTCTATGTCGGTGCCTCTTGGACGCCCCGTAGTCAATGGAGGGTCTGTACAGTGCTCACACGTAATATTACGGGGCACCATAGTTAATAGGACCAAATATTGTTACTATAAACAGGTAAATATATAGGTTTTTGTCTGTACCCCAGGTCCTATTAACTATGGTCCCCCGTAATAGTTGCATGGCTCGATCGGTTGATGGCATAGTAGGGTGATGGCAACCAAACGACCCACAGTTGCATCAGGACTGCAGTTGTCGCGTGGCGTGTATCAAGTATTCGGCATATAGACGCGGCGTTCGCTTGGTTGGCGTTCGAATCAGACTGGGGCCAACAAAATAGACGAATGAACCCCCCGAATCAATCGCCAACGTTCTTGAGGTCTGCGTACAGCACCCGAGTAGCACCATGGTACGTGATACACCACAAACCACCTTTCAATGAAAAACGCAGGAATCGTACTTATTTGCCCCGTATTTACGAACCCGGGGGTGTTGGGCGCGAAACTTGAATACCCGCTGCCCCGTCGCAGCATTCGCTGCCTTATCTACTGCGAACCGATGACAAAAGCGCCTTACCCTTCTAGGGCACACTGCTGTCCCGTGTTGGGGGACACAAACAACTCCAATTACAAGCAAGTTTGACCGCAACACTGACCTTAAGGGACAGTACCTACAAAAAGGGTGAAACGAAGGCTTAGGCTTACACGGCTCATTGTTACGAACAATATTGGAAGCCGGGCAAGACGTGTATCTAGTTGCAGTTTTGATGTTCATGCACCAGCAGAAGGGTGGAGCTTCCGAACAAAGGAGAGGCGCTCTCGATGTTTTGTGTTCGTGTGTACGGATCAGAAGCGCTTGCCGGCCGTTGCTGTTCATTCTGCACTCAGTTTACTCGAAACATGCCTTCGTCTTGGAGTTTTTATGTGGGTGCACCAAGCCCGCGTATGTACCACACCACGAGCCTTCAGTTTTCGATTTTAAGCCCCCACGCATCGTACAGTGTACATTCACGTTGTATTGAGACAAACGAAGTGGTTGTGTTCGGTTCTACTCCTAGCCCAGGCATAAAGTAAACGGTTGTTTTCAGTGGTATCATCACCAACTGTTTGTATTGCTGCTGTATATCAATGTGATAATTCTTGCTATCTGATAGTGTGCAGCATGAGCTTTAGAACGTTGATCCTTTCCGAACACTACGAAAGAAGGAAAGCCTCGGAATCAAACAAGAGCCTTGTGCATAGAGTATAACCCCCTTCTGTACGTATCTACTCCATTTATTTGCTGAGTTGTGAGCATTTTTCCTCCAACGTATCCAATCACTTTTCCAGATTTTAGGGGTTTCGTCTTGATAGAATACGAACCACTCCACCCCCCCCCCCCAGAAGAGGTGACGGTGGTGGCAAAGCATCCATGCTGGCATGTGGATGTCGCATGTCGACATCGGCGCCACGAGCATGAGGCGCAAAAGTATGAGGGGACAGATAGACAAGAAAAAAATGTCATATTGGCTCGAGCGGATGAGGGCGCCCCCCACATACGGTAAGCTCCATAATAGGGTGCGGGTGTCCGTTGATATGTCGGTATGTGTATACTCGAAGTATGGGAGCACAATACTACGTGTGATGAGAGAGCAGAACAGAGCGGGCTGCTGTGTACTGCAGTTGCTGTACAAGAAGCGGCTGGGAGGGGGGGTCTGAGTATGTAAGACTTCGACTCGACGCCGTACTTGGTATCATATTTAGTACGACTAGCGTGCACACTGGCCCATGCCGGTACGCACGAAATTCATTGCGGGTCGATAGGATGCGCCGCGCGGAGGGCAGGCTATATCACAGTGGCCGGTAACTCTGAATAGTCCTCGCTATGCACATGTACCTGTATACCATAATATGTTGCACATGATATGCGACGCAGCTACAGCAGTAACTACTATAACATGCATCCATCAATTGCTATTTTTCTTGCCTTCCGACAGTGTGCAGCATGATCTTCAACATTGATCACTCATAACTTTCCCGAAAGAAGAAAACATCGGCGACGAAAGCTAAACCACGCACCAAGTCTACCTCTCTTCTGTGCCAACTTTCGGCTTTTTTCGTCTACTCAATTTGCTGTCCTTGCTCCTTCTTCATCACTACATTATATTCTTCAATCCCAAGCAATGCACGTCAAGTACCAAGCTTTTGTTGGAGACTGTTGTTTCCCCACGTGAACCCACGAAAAAAAAAAACAATTTATCGATGGCGAAACACACAGCAGAGCTGTCGTACCTCGTTTTGGTCGTCTCATGGGAGTAGCTCTACTCTCTCTACACTCTGACACCCTGCCGGGGAGCACGGACAAGCGTTGTCAACGTACACCACCAGTAGACGCTGCGATTTTACGGCTCTAGCCATCTAGCCGCCGCTGCCGGCTATCACTGCAACGCTCGATATCCCGGATGTAGTGACTCACCGCTGCGACGGTGGAAGGTGTACGTCGAGCTCGCGATTGTGCCGGGTGGGGGGTGAGTTTGTGTCCTACCAGACGGTGCTAGCGGTGGATTCCGATACGGTCACTCGTGGGTGTAAGTAATTCGCCGCGTGTCTGATCCCGCGATCGATTTTATTTTATTTCGTGAGAGGTCGTAGAGCTCTTAGATGTGGGGAGCTTTACTGCTATTTGTAGGTTATAGTTCTACTATTAATAGTATTAATAGTATTAATAGTATTAATAGTAATAATAAGAAGGCCTCTTTGCCCCTCGACGCTGCTGATTTCCAAATTAAAGTGAGTGACCACACGAATAAATGTGTTGCGAACGGACTGCTGTCTGTGCGTGACGCTGCTGATTTCCAAACTAAAGTGAGTGACCACACGAATAAATGTGTTGCGAACGGACTGCTGTCTGTGCGTGTGTCTGTGGGCCAAAACCGAATGTATGTTTGAACAACAGTAGTAGTAGTAGGTATTTCTTGTTGAAGAGGAAAAAAAGAAAATTGTCGGTCAGACAAACGCGGGCAATGACTGAAAGATGCTGACTCTACTCCTACCAGGTACAACGTAGCCAGTACTCGTCCTGGCTGCGTACTGGCGGCTTGTATCATAGGAACCGACTTCCCGCCTGGTCATCTGTGGATGTCCCAGGTATCCGACAATACTCATCTACCACTAGGTACGTACGTAACTCTATTACGGGGGACCATAGTTAATAGGACCTGCGGCACACACAAAAACCTATATATTTAACTATTTTTAGTGACAATATTTGGTCCTATTAACTATGGCCCCCTGTGATAGTTCCCACTCGTCTGATAACATTTTATAATACTGCATACAGTATGTGTATACTGTACTTGGTAGCATACGATAATATATACCTGGTACCTGGTACGCACATACCAGTACCTGGTATCGGGCAGAGAACGCGATTAATAGTATTCTACTACTTACTACGGGATATATCAGAGTCCAAACGTATGTACTGTTGTACAAAAATCCTACCCACCAGGTAGTGTTGTAGTATTCCACGAACACTTGATGCCTGTGGCAAACGCTCACAGCTTTGCGAGCTGTTTGATGCAATGTGGTTTTATGATTTTTCCCCGAGCGGGCAGTCGTATACGATAGTATCTCGATAGTGTACTATGAATACTACCGTCTGTAAGTTCTTCTTGAAAGCGTTTTTATTTTCGCTTTGGAGTATGCATGATGATTAGATGGGCAATAAATTGTGAAAACGCTTCCTGCCTTCCGACCACGGTCTACTTTCGATTTTATTTCCCGATTCGAGCAGTCCTATAGTTTTGTAGAACCCAACGTAGAGACGTACTATTAATAGTTATAATTAAAAAAATGTAGTAAAGGCGCATTTGAACATATCTGATTCAAGTCGGAAAAGAACGCCTATGATACTAGAGACTTGGGGTTCTTCTTACAACCGGTGAGCCCGGATCTCTTCTAGGTGGGTTGGTAGGCTGTTCAGGTGTCTTCATCACTGTTGGGATCAAGGTACGCCAGCGAAGACCCAACCCAAAACCCCTGACTCTAACCCTAACCCTAACCCTAAATCTCTGTCCCCATACCTGATACAATCCCTTGTCGGAAGGCAAAAATTATAATAGAAGAGAATATCGTTACGAATCGTGGGTTATAAAAACGCCATCGCATGCTCGAACTCCATGAAACATAAAATTGCTCACAAGAAAAACGGAACATCAAGAGGGTGGTAAAAGAAACCGGAAAAAAATGAGGCGCTGCATAGACAATTAATATCTATTAATAGAAGACTGGAGGGAGATACTCCTAAATCAACCGAAAAAGTCCATTTTAAAAAATGTTACTGGGTACGAGGTACGTACGTACAAACGTACATTTTTTCCGAATTTTTTAATTGGCCCTGTGATCAAAACGCTCAAGCTGGTTTTCTGTGCTGAGTTCTGGGGGTGCGGTGTGTATTGCTTGCGTGAAACGCGCAGAATGCTGAATACGGATGCCCGCAGAAGAATGCAATACACGAAGAAAGCGACGACACCGATGATGCCTTGGATGTCTGAGATACATGTCCGGCCACGATCGTACAACAACTAGACTCGTGCTGTATCGATAAAGTCGGCACCCATGAGTCCATGATGCATAGATAGGCGATGTGGACCCCTTGAGTTGGTTGATATATATAGTCAAGGCCCACGAATAAAGAAATATCTTGTTTTCGGCACTCAGTCTGTGAACAAACAAATGAAGCCCACATTGACCGACAAGGAAGTAGGAAATTACAGCCTGACAAAGCAGCGATCGACGCCCACAAGAGCTCAGAAGGGAAGAAGTCCTGTTCGTAAGCGCCGAATTAAATAACGAAAACGCGCACTACTACTATGACAGCGCTTTGTGCGACACCCAACACCCAAGCCGGCACTCCGCCCGCAGTGTGGACGTTCCTGTTTTCCCCGGTTTTTATTATGTTTTTCCTTTTGTTTATCAACCGGATAACATCCAGTCCCCTGCCACCGAAATCCCCCGGAAAAGAAGACATGTCGGATTCAAGATATAAAGTGGTTGAAAAAAAAGCATACGGACAAGAGACGTATGTTTGTTGAAAATACAGCTGGAGTGAGTCCGTACCCAACTTCCATTTACTACCTACGGCCACGAGCACCCTTTACTTTCACTCGTCACAGCGACACAGCCTCCGGATACATTTCGCGCATTAGTGCACAAAGACGGAGACACAATCGATGGCGTGGTGCATGCAGGAATATCACAAGTAGGTGGTACTGCTCTGTAGAGATGTATCGGAGGCTTTATTGAATAGTCGTGATCTTATATTCGCAGTTAGTCGCCATTTACGATCACGATACTTGTTCGTGATCGCGGGTCGAAAAACTGCGATCACAATCATTACCAGAAACAGCGATTGAATCGCCACGAGGTCGTGATCGCGCAACGAGAGTATTTGCATCAAATACTGGCTGCATGCTGTAGAGGCACTGAACCACAGCTACCTCTGCCGGACTACCGATCGCTGCAAGAAAATGCTGCCTGTGGGGGAGGCACCTGTTTGGTGCGTCAGAACAGCGTGCACTGCGGCCATGTACCGGTCGCACCCTGCGCACCAGTCTCTCTAATAGATAGATGTCTATCGCCTGCACCGCACGAGCTCTCTCTTTATCTTACGTTTTGTTACGTATACTATTACAAACGGCAGTAACCACTATGGTGGCCTGGATTGTTTCGAGTAAACGAGTACACACAGCGGTATATTGATCATACTTATAATTGACTCATCTGCAATCATTATTACCCTTTTTCACGACATCCCGTGGCAGGCCGTGGCACCGCCTGCGGCAAAACCTTCCACGCCATCTTTCACGGCATACCACGGAGCCCTCCACGGACCCTCACGTCATACTATGAAACCCTACAGCGTACCCCTAAGCCCAACCCTAGCGCTAACCCTGACTCTAAACCCAAACTCAATCTAGGTGCCGTGAATATTGGGGTGACGTGGGGGCTGACATGACATTCCGGGGAGTTAGCATGAAGCGCCGCGGCAGTTACCGCGGAGGTTGCCCAGTCTTACTGCCTAGAGCAACTGCCGTAGTTGGGCGGCCGCAAGGGACACGATGTTGGCCAAGGTACTGTAATGCCCCCCCTCTCCGTGGTGGCCGATGCACGAGTGTTGAAGCCCAGCTGTAGTACAAGCGTAACCAAGCATGTAGCGTCGTGACCCCTTATGAGCCCAGTCCATAAGCTCTTCAAGATTGTATAATCCCTCCACGGTCTTGTGCAAGAACAAATTCTATCGCTTTCTGGATTGATCAGAAAAAAGGCTGCCGGAACGAACAACTTTATTCCTCGAATTTTATGAGTAATAACATATTTAAGGGACATGTTTTTAGGACCCATAACACCTTGGGGGAGAGGATCTTTAGGTTGGAAGGCTGTTCAGGTATCTTGGTTCCTGCTGGGATCAACGTACGAGCGAAGACCCAACCCAACTCCTAACTCTAACCCTAACCCTAACCCTAACCCCGAACCGCAGCCAAAACGGGCCAAAACTGGCCATACACGCGGCTGCGTCGCGTTTGCATGGAACCAGGAAAATTCTAAATCGCGGACGACGATCTCGACGTGCAGACCGCGCTGCGCAATTTTTGAGTCATAAACACCCTTCAAGATCCCCTCTCCCAGATTGCTAAACCTAATCCATTTTCTCTACCCAACAGGTCCCATAAGACTTGATTTTGATAAATCCCATCAGGTATGAGACCAAATACCCCGAAGCCTCCGTTAACAGATACATATATAGATAGATATATTGCATAAGATCCGGCCTTAGGTGCGTGACGCTGGCATCAGGATTTATACTCTTACTTGAAACCGTTTTCTTGTCAACTTGGATCCAGCTCTCTAGCCAAAGAGCAGTCCTGGGTGAGGATTTGGTTTGTGCGCCAGCTAACCCTACTACTGACTTGTCCGAAGCATCCAACGCTACACTGATGCCCTTTGAGGTTCACGCTTCCGTAACAACGTTGTGCAGTAGCATGGTTGGCGCCTTTTAGGGCGGTTCCTTACGAACCGAAAAAAAACACGATACATCGTGTATTTCTGGCACCCCAAAAGATCACGATTCGTGACTTTTCAGTTCTTCTGACGAAAAAGGCCGAAATACGTCACGTTTCGTGAATTATTCAAATTGTAAAAAAATCGATATTTCAAACCCAGCGGTTTTTGCGGGTGAAGCTATAACTCTCGCGAGCGGGGCACGGCCAGGCCGAGCCGGGCCGACCGCGCCTTGCCCGGCCCGTGATATATTCGACATACGGGCCGAAGCCTGACCCAGCCTGGGAGATACCTGGTTCATCGACCGTTGGCCAAGCCGGGTTCGCGACATTCCATCTCGGACGCGTTTTACTACAGGGGTAGAACATTTCCGCTGCAGTGTTACCTGGATGGCGGGGTCCCTTAACCCGGAATCGTCCGAATGACAATCTCAATCTTGCTTCGAAAAAAAACGAGATTTTTGTATACTCGGGCCATAGGCTTATCCATCGGGATGCAATTTGCTTTTTACTCAAGACGATTTTCGGGTGGCTTGCTACCATTAGTATGGAACACCTTAAGTGAGCAGCTTCAGAAAATAGAGGGCGATCCTCTATCGTGAAGCGCCTGTGAGATCAGTTTAGCATTCAATTTTTGCCTTGGAGCTGTGGTTCATCCTCCTCGAAATTCCGATGCCACAACCTGCTCAATAGCTCGCGCCCAGCGGTGTCTTTCTGGGTAGCCCCCGGTTGCCCACAAGCGGCGCACGAAGCAGAGGCTGCCACGCCCTATAGTATAACGACATTTGGAAACCGTTGGGGCGCGTGGGTTGCGTGGTGCCTAGATCAGGCGTGATTGGAGACACGACAAATAAATGTAACGAACCGTGCTGCAGTTTTGTTGAAGAAAAGGCTGATAAAAAATCACGGTCCACGACGAAAATGTCACGAATCGTGTTATTTTTTGTTCGTCAGGAGGAGTGGCCCTTAATATTCACGCGGTTTCAGCGGTTGGTGTGTGGCATACTTGCTTCGACAGCAAGTCTGATGTTAAGCTTTTGAATAGATACTCCTCCTCCCCCGACGGCTAGTTCATGGGTTTGTGCGTGTGTGCGCCTCGACGTCACCCATGTCATGTGTTCTCCCAGAAAGCCGGACCCCAAAACCCACGGCGCACATCAACCATGTGTTTTCTCTGGATGGGGGGAGCGTTTTCAAGGAAAAAACTGGGAAATTCGAGGCAGCAGGGCCCTCCGCCACAAGGGCAGGAGCCAAGAAAGACCATATATATATTTTATATATATATATATATCTATACTAAGTAGTCTATTATACATGAGACCTTAGTGGAACCGCTTCAATCATACGCACGGGTCCTTAGCTGCATCTGTACGATACGTGAAATTCAATTTGGGTGTGACGACACTTAATCTCAGGTTGAGTACGTTGACTGTCGTGTAGTCGAGTGAGTCTACGGACGCGACGGGGCAAAACTTTCGGCTGGGGTTCTTCTTGAAAACGACGAGTTGGTGAGATTCCATCAAGCGTCTGTTGCGGGAGATCATAGTAAACAGGACCTACGGTATACGATAAACTATATATCCCCCTACTTTGACTAACAATGTATGGTCCTACTTACTATGGGCCCCCCGTCGTAAGAAGAGCTTGCAGAAGTACAAAAGCATCCGCACCTCAGACAGATCAGACAGATCAGACAGATCAGATAGATCAGATAGATCAGATAGATCAGATCTCCACACCATGCTCTATGACGGGGGGTCCACAGTAAACAGGACCTCCTACAGAACACACGAAAACCTATATATTTACCTTTTTTATCAACAATATTTGGTCCTATTAACTATGGCCCCTCGTCATAGATATTTCGGGGGAAATGGGTGTATACGGTCTAGCTCATGGCAGGAGCCGTGCGAGGCGCATCATTTTCCTATAGCACATTCTTCCTCTGCTGGATCTGTGATATACAGACCCTGCGCCACATATGACAACCAACGACAGGTTAGGATCTACTCGTAGATGATTTATATGATACATATGACCTACCTGAATATTATCCGTCCGGCGTGCGCAAGTATCCTATCGCGCGCGTGTGCGTGCCCAGGGACTGTTCACGCTATCTGCACTTCGGGCGTCTGTCCGACCTCTAGCACCCCGGTCGCCCGATGCTGCGTGTGCTTTCTGTTTTCGACACGCGATGTGCTTTTTTTGTTGTACTGCTGTACTACTGTCGTCCCCCTGAGAAGTCAACAAAAAAAATAAACGTACGCGTCCTCCAGTAGGCACTGTAGGTAACACCCATTCTCCGGACGCGTAGAGGTATTTTGGTGTTCAGATTTGTACCCAAACTTTCGTTACCCTTCCGTCAAGCCAGAGTGGTAGAGTCTACCCTATAGCTGCTAGCACCTTGGCACTCCAGTACTGCGGGAGACCATAGTGAATAGGACCTGCGGTACACACAAAAACCTATATATTTCGCTATTTTTACCAACAAATTTAGGTCCTATTAACTATGGCTCCCCGTAATAGTAAATAGGACCAAATATTTCGAGTAGAAATAACTCAATATATAGGTTTTAGTGTGTACCATAGGTCCTACTTAGTATGGCCCCCCGTAAAAGTATCAACAGCCAACAAAACCGGCACCTGTTATGTGGCGGTAATCGGCACTACTCCACACACTGCCACACTACTGGGGAAACTCACATGTGCCAGGCGATTCCACCGACAGTATAGCGGGCAACCGACGCTATGGAGGGCAACCGGCAGAAGGAGTAGCAGGGTGTCCGAGGAACCAAGGGGGGGCAACGTGTTTTATACTCTACCTACCAGATAGTACATCTGAAGCACCAATTAGGGCGGAGCGAATCGAGGGGGGCTGGAGGCTGAAGGGTGCCCCAAAAGCAGCAGCGCCGGCGCCAACACGAGGTCGGCCTCGAGCACGGGAGCAGGAAGAGGCTCTCAACGCACACCTTCCCCAGCGATTTTCCAGGAAGCTGCTCCTACTCTGGATACGTGAATGCGCCGACGGTGTGCCTTGAATAAGCCAATCAGTGTAACTGATTGAGAGTTCTGTCGCAGTTTCCAACCCCTCGCTAGTAGAGTCTGGCGTGCGAGGTGGGGTTTGCTCTTGGTAGCACGCTTGCTTGCAAATAGCAAATGAATGCCTTCGGCAGTAGCATGTACTAGGTGGTGGCAGAGCTTGCGAGACGCCGAGGGAGGCGGGTGTCGTCGGCTGTGGCCTGTGTAGCCAAACAAACGCGCGCTAGATTATTATAGTGGCATGCCACGTACCCACCTGGACCGTGGCATAGTATTTGTCGCACGTGAAACTAAAATGATCGCTTTTTATTCTTCGCTGCGACGCACCTACCTTAAGCCGCAGGCTGCTACGAAGAGGGGGGCTATGATCCCATTACTTTAGTAATTACACACCGTTAGAACACTCGGGCGGCCGTCTCCGTACCTCGTCGCCCGAAAAAAGCAAAAAACAAATCCCATGGCCTCGTGGTACCTTCGAAGGCTGTTGAGAGTTGATGCTGGAGTTTGAAGGCCCCGGGGGTCGAACGTTTGAGTTTATATACACAAAAAAAAAAGCAAAAAGAAACGAAATCAACTTTTAGTTGTAAACCCCCCAACTCCGTCCAACAATAATGAGTACACCCCCCTGCAAAACGAACAGAAATGAATGCTGACAACTTCAGGATTTTTAGTAAATAGTCTCGAAGAAAAACGGTGTGATGGGACGTTGCAGAAAAAAACTTTGGCCATATATGTGTAGGAGGAGGGGCACAGCCTGGAGCGTACTAGTGCTACGACCGATGATGCGGCCCTCCGGCAGCGTTTGCTGCGTTGAGTCAAATTGGCAGTCTTTTTGCCTGCCTTGGGCAGATCTACTCGTAAAGTATCAATCAGGGGTCTATGGCGGAATGAGCGCTACTCTGTACCGGGTAGTGCCCAGTACAATAGTTGCTGCCGGAGAATCTGCGACACCAGGTACTGCAGTAGACTGGTAGGTGGTAATTTAGTACTCCATCTGTTCGGAAATATAAGTCCGATTTGGATTTTCGGAATATAAGTCCGGTTTGTAGTATATGCTGCAAAATAGGTCATATAGCCACAGGGGGACGTTGGACAGCTTCACTATACTATCGGGTATCACATTGGACGGAAAATATTGTTACTCAATCAGGGAGGGGATGATTCGATATCATCCCCTGAGTGGTGAAATTGCTGGAAATCCAGCTTGATTTTGCCCAGCCACGGGTAATGTGAACTACGGGCGGTCATGGTTCATCCCCGCGAGCGAAAAAACGACTGACGGGCGTGGTTCATGTCAGCAACGCCCCGTATGTCGAATGAGGAAGGTTGGGCATCAATTGGGGGGGGGGGCAGGTTTTCATACGGACAGCGCTGTGCCGCCGCCTCCGCCAGGGCAGTATTGTCGCTTTTTACAGCAGTCGTGCTCGCATAAGCATGCATTCCACTTTTCACAGCATTTCCAGATTTATTTGCCCCTTCTTTAACCTCCTTGTCACCACCACTACTGTACGTCTACAATCTGGCGACTCCTGGTCTAGCGAAATCGGTACAGAAGCAAAACGAAATAAACCTTACCCAGCGAGCCGCAAACAATGGCAAAGTTAAAGACAACGGTGCGCTCCCTGCTGTTTGCGCACTACATTCTGCACCACACAGAAAGGCAAACGGACACCGTGAAAAAAATAACTACCCGCCCGCCCCGTTCTACGCAGCCGCCCCTTGCCCCTCCCCCTTCGCGAGCGCCGCGTTGCCCTTGGTCCAGGACTCCTCCGAGATCTCGTACCGCCGGGGGATTGCTATGTGTGACCGCCCGTGCAGCCTTGTCGTTGCCCACGTGCTGCAGCTTGTAGGTGTTCTCCCCCCCGCACAGGATCTGTTCCAAGCAGGTCTGGAGCGAAGTCCACACCTTGCCCAGCTTGGCCGGTGCCGCCGCCTCCCATGCGGTCTCGACCTCGCTGATGAGATCGTCGATAGTCCTGGCTCGTGTACGGTCCTGCAGGGACTGG
>JBBMHQ010075687.1:0-12313 GCA_037834295.1 Postelsia palmaeformis
AGCTGACCCGACCCGACCCGACCCGACCCGACCCGACCCGTGAGGTTTGACCTGACCCGCGAAAAGCCTTGAAAATTATGGGGCTAATCTTTGGAATTCAAGCTTTTGCTTGATACTTCGCTTTCCCATTGGCATAGGTCTGATTATGGGCGATACAAAGAAGTGTATACGTACGTAACGAAGAGCATGTTTGGAGACCAAAGGAAGTAGCACATATTCCTGTCTAAGGCTTATTCTTATCGGATAGCGTTTTTTCATAAGTTTCAAAGTTTGGCAATAATTGGAGATATGCATCGATATACGGAGGCGTTCTGTCACTATTCGTGGAATTCTCCAGAAGCGAAAAAATCAAGTTCGTTCACGTTCACGTATGTGGGGAAAAAACGCAGGAAAATCTGGAAGATTGAAAAAAAAGGGGAAAAAATTGAGGAAAAAGCTCTCCGACAAGAATGACCCTGAGAACTGCTATTAATAGTTATTTCGTGGAAGAAGATGGAAGCTTCCAAAGTATTTCGGTTTCCATGCAAGCATATGGAACTCCCCATGGAAGTGGAAGTACTTATAGGCTTTCACGGAAGACACCCCTTCGCTCATGGTAGCTTCTACTATACATCCATGGAATCTACTTCCTCCATGGAAGTAGCAGTGGTGGCTTTCATGGAACCTTCTGCAGAAGTCCGACCTACTTCCACGGACGCTACCATTTATTTTTATGGAAGCAGGATTCACCACTACTTACTTTTATAGATATAAGTACGATGTTGTTGGTGGTGTGCTGTGAGCGCTCCTCACACTTTTTTAGACGTAGATTTTTGCTTAGTTCGCGCTAAATCGCGCTGAGCTTCACCTCTCGGTCCGAAACTCCCTCATCGTGCTCCCCGACCGCTCCTGCGCCGGGGGCGGCCTCGGGCGTGCTTGCGCCGTGCCCTGGCTGCCGGCTGGCAGGGTATGCTGCACTCCGCTGTGAGCTCGACCAGTTGAGTGGTAAATACTCAACTTAGTGAGCTGCTGCGTGATTCCTTACCTGGCGGTCAAAATTTTGGTCGATGGTCTAGCTTACGACCGTCCAGCTTCTCCATAAATTTGAGATAGTCTTTCAGTGTTGGGAGGTCCTTGACAGTTGTCCGTCACGGAGCGAGAGTGCCGTCAATCGACGTATGTGCTGTGAGTTCGACCAGTCGAGTGGTAGCTACTCAATTTATAGGTTGGGATCGGCGCATTCACCACGTATACAGCTGTATAATCGTGAGCGGTGTAATTCTACAGCCTTGGGGACAAATTACTTTGATTATTTTGAGCATTTGGGATGTCGTTGACGGCTGTCGGTCAAGGGGCAAATGTGCCGTCAGCCGAGATCTATGCTCGCTTGTGACGGTAAAAATATAATGTACACGATGCCAGCACCCAGATCGGACCTCTTCTCCTTTGGCCGAAACAGGAGAGGCTGCATCATCCACAGCTCCCGACAGTTTATGGCGGCAATAATGTGGGGAGTATGGGGTGGGGTGGCCGTTGCTTGTGCGTTGAGGGTTGGTCGTTTAAAAAACGAGTATCGAAATTCCGATTCGGACTATTTTACGTGTGAAAGCGCGAGTTTAGCGCAAACATGCTGAGATTCATAGGCCAGCATATGGTCGCGAAACGAACGCCACGACGAGCCTCTTCGGCTGCTCTGCTGTGCACGCCGGGCGACCAGACTCCGTAAGACAGAGAGGACAGATTATTTGGTGTCGAGCGAATCGGACGAGGCTACGCCGCGGGACGAGCGGTAAGGTTGTGGAGGTACAAATGGTGTCTACGAACACAATTTTGTTTTCACAGCAGCACTGGCCTACAGCAGTGGGAATGACAATCAGTAATGAGGATCCCATTGACAATCAGTGCCGCATGCATCGTGGGGCTTTGGTCGTGTTGTGAAGGCGTTTTGTATTTTTATGTAACTACCAAGGGAAAAAGAAGAAGTTATGAACGAGTACATGTATTGTATGCCTGTATGTACGCCTTACGCTCGCCCTGCAACATGTGTCGTTGCTGACCCTGGAGGGTATTCTTATTGTACCTTTCCTCGTCGTGCCTACTGCTTGCTGTAGAGACGGCCTCTGCCACGCTCGCGCAGTGCCCAGACGGGGCGCGAGAAACATCTCAAATACGCCAGCTGCGAATTGTACCAAATGTATGAGTGGTCGACACTGAGTTCGACGAGTAGATAGAGTGATCGATACCCAATTCTGATCGCTACCAGTACGTATTTCTCACAGATTTCGGTTGACGGCCTTCCTTTGCCCCGTCAGGACTGCCTTTGGCCCGTCAAAACGTCATTTGAAAGTAATGTGGTTTATGGCTACTATGCGGCTGCTCCTGCCGCTGTTACGCCGCTGCTCTGTTGCTATGTGCTACTACTACTACTACTACTACTGCTGCTGCTGCGCTGGTCTACTGCTCGTCGTGCTGCTGCTCTTGCTATGTCTGCGATATGTTTTTGATTCTGACCCACCTGAGGATGGTCATTTTATGCAAGTCACCCCCTCTCTCGGTGAGGTGCCTCCTCATTTTAAAGCTGAAAGCCTGATTCATCAGCAGCTTCGGAAGCTGCACGAGTACCGTTTCGTGATTGATATTTTGGTTTTATGTTTGGCATCTCGGCGAGGGTCTCGTGCCAGCGTAGTTTCCGTACGATACGTACTTACCTGTAGTACGCTTTGCTGTTGCTTCTATTTGCTGCTGCTGAGTTTCCTGCACCAACGTAATCGCCGGCGCGTTGTACTGTCGATTTGATTGATCGACTGCTGCGCTGCTCGACTATTAATAAGTGTTTCATGGCTATCTGCATACGAAGTATACAGTGGTACGAACGCCGAGCGTCTCGTACGTAGTACTTTGCAGTGCTGCTGGCTGCTGTACGAACGATGTTAAAACAGTAGTAGTTGCTGTTGTGCCTGATGGCGAGTGCTTTTCTTTTTTTGTTCTTTTGTTTCCAGCGTTTCTTTTTTATTACTCATTCTTTTTTCAATAATGTACCTCTTGACAGTACTCTGTGGCACTAACAGCCTCGGGTTGCATACCCGTATACGCCTTTGACCATGACGGGCATGCGCGGAGCCGCCGGCGGGCGTCTGCCCGCCGCGGAGAAGCCCCCCCTGTATCCTATAGTATATTCCCCATGAAACTTCCATCTATTTCCTCCATGGAGGAAGTATCTTGAGGAAATAGAGATTACCCCCCCACTTCCATGGAGTTTCAATCTACTTCCTCCGAAATTGGTTTCCACGGAAGCCAGTTGAAAAACTCAAGTCAGTGGAAGTAAAAAGGCGAGAGAGCTATTGGAGGTAATACGTGGGAGCCGATAGAAGTTGAGGGAGTCAGTGGACGTAAATCCAGCATGTCGGAAGCTTCTATCGAAATGCCAACGAGGGCTTCCACGGAGGCTTCCACTTTCTGCAATCCCTGGAAGCTGAAAGCAGCCACTGCGTTTACGTGAGCTTTCACTACTACTTCCATGACAAACCAATTCCTCCATGGAAGCTTCCGGCTACTTCCACGAAAAAACAAAGACATGCACAAGAAGAACCGAATGTCCAACGAAGAGCTATTCAGCTGGTAAAAACGATGGGCCCCATCCCTGTCTGCTATATCATCCAGCCCCATGTCGGTATGATGCGTACGAACAAAAATACTGATTTCGTACGTACGTATCATACAGTCGTAGTAGTATTATGCAGCAGAGATACGCCACTATTCAGGCGTATTATTCTGTATGATACCCGTACAGCAGGGGAATACGGATGACACGAGTATCAGAACGAGGACGAGCGAAAACATATCAGCAGAGTAGCTACCGCACTGCAGCTATTACAGCCACGAATCGCTGTGGCTAGGGCAACAAGCACAGACAAGTGCGCGTTGCAATGCCTGTGCCAACCTGCGACATAAAATACCGTGTCGTACACGTAGACGTGAGGAGAAGAGTGCGTTTTGTGGAAAAAAGAAGAAAAATGGGTCTCAAAGCCCAACTCTAGTTTTATTTAGTTTAGTTGGTGTCAGGCGGACTACTGTACCAGGCACCAAGCATACCGGGATAAATTATTAATAGATAGAACTACATACTGTAGACTACGTTTAAAGCACAGGCTATGGAACATTCGAAAATCGACACGGGGGCCGAAAGTACGGGCAATACACTGAGGGTGCGCAAAAAAGCCGGATAAGCCTCAGTCGATACTCGTAGCTGAAATACGGTGTCTGAGTTGTTTTCAGAAATAACCACGCGATGGTTATTCGTGTGGACCTGATAAAGTGAACAAAACAATGCATTTAATGCGAGCGCCCATGAAAGGCGGAGGAAGCTTGAATACAAAAAGTGGTCTGCTAACTCAAACGTTAAACAGGACGGAGTCGTACCGTAGCTAAGAAGGGTGGAAGATGGAGGCAATAAGCAAAGGGATGCTACCGAGAACCTGCGCGAGTACTCATATCTCCTTGGACTACGTACTAACACGCAGAAGTGCGAAGACAGCACGACATCTATGGGTCTTCCAGATACCTTCCCGGCGCCTTACTCCCATGGGTGGATGCTTGACTTGGCCATTGTTAGGCTACGCATGAAGCCCTCCCTGAGCTTACAGTCCGTCAAAGCTCTCTTGACGCAGAGCAGCGGAAACAAGAAATCTACGCAGAATAAAGGAGACCACAACACAACCCTGCCCGCTTCGATACATTCTACTTCTATTCTATGTTGCTTAATCATCCAGCTGCGTAAGCATGGCGACGCCTCGCTTGATCCAATGTTTTTGAGTATGCTCCTCAGCGAGAGGAAGAGTGATGGACATGACGAAATTGGTGGAATGCCCGGTAGTGCTAAGCGTTCCTTGGCGCACAGATGTCTTGTAGACCGGACACATGTACGAATGCGAAGCTCCCCCCGTTTGCCCCGTGTACAGTTCTGGGGATCCCTTAACTTCGGCGATATCCGCCTTCATTTGGGGCAGAAGCTGCATGTACGGCATGCTCACAAACAGCTCCCGAGGTCGGGATTCGTCTATGGTGTGACGGCTCACGTTCCAACGTGCACCCTCGAGGAAGAGTCCGCGAATATATGCTCCATCTTCTGCTTTCGTGGCGTTCGCGTGTTTCATCTCGAGTGGCGTGAGGACTCGGAAATCGAACCCAGCTTTGTCGATAGGTACCTGGTGGTGGCGCCATGCGAACCGAAGATACAAAATTAAGAGCACGCATGCTGAGAGGGAGCGTAGGTGACCCGATGAATACTACCAGCCGCCTTCAGTTGTTCGTGCACCACGTACGTTTACACCACACGCTAGTGCTATTCTCGCCATACCTTGTGTTTTCGAGCAAAATTCTGCAACGTTCCAGTGATGAACGCCTGAGTGAAGAAAAAGCCACTTAGCCAGAAAACGGTGGGTGCCACGCCATTCCCCATCCATGAGCCCAAGAATTCTAACCGAAAGAGTAGGTCTGTTACCCATGAACCTAGTGGCATCAGGCTTGGGTAGGCCGAAGAACTCCAGAGGAGGGGAACCTGTTATCAATGAGCAATGTATTGAGGGGATTAGCCTGTGCGAGAAGCTGGACAGGACGCCAAGGCTAAAATCGAACGAGGTAGATGACCGGTACATTGCTGGTGGAGTGGTTTGTGCATCAACATGCGATCCCTCCTACACAAAACGAGTGCACATTGGGCAAGCGTACAAAGGACACAACGCGAAAGCGGTAACGTCAAGGAAGCCGTCGGACCTTTCCAACAACCATGGAGTTTCCCATATGTTCCAGCTCGCTGCTCATAACCACCAGTCCTTTGATGGCCTTTATCACTTCCGCCAGTGATTTCGAAATTATATTCGCCAGACCGTTGAAGCGAATTAATTCTTGCGTCAACACGGTGTTCATCGATTCGTCGTATCGAACTGGAAAGTCGAGAAGGGCGCGCTCGACGTCGAAAGGTGGTGGCATGCGTGACAAAATATCCTCTGCAAGCTCGGCCAGTATGCTGTCCCAAGATTTTCCTCCACCTCCTGCTGATCGAGGCTGCAGACTCAGAGCTGAATCCAACAACGAGTTTGTCTCAGATAGGGCGCACGACATGTTTGCGTTGGAGTGTAGGCCAAAAATCTCAGGGCCTTCGTTGTAGGGAAGAGCCTTGATGTACTCCACGAAGTCGTCCTTGGACCCAACCGGGGGAGCGAAGTACGTGCCACTTGGACTGCAAACGGAGGGGAAGTTGCATTAATGGTGAGTTAAGATGCTGCCCTCAGCGCGCTCAACCGCTTGAAAGTCGTTACTGACCCCTTTTGGGACTTCATAATTAAAATATGTCGAAAAAAAGTGGTGGTGACAGTATTGATCACAAAGGATAGAACTAGCCAAACCACCCATTTCTTGACAGCTCCAAAGGGAAGATCATCCCTGCGCGCCTTACCTGAAGCGATACTGATCGTCCTGTATCTCTGCGCAATAGAAATCTGTCAAGATGTTGACAAGACATCTTCTGTCCTTGTCGTCGGTGACTCGCCCGCCATAATTGCATTCGCCGGCAAGATAAGCAAGTGCGGCATAAGGCACGGGATCTCCTGGTCGAAGGTTGTCGAGGAAAATTCGGAGCTGGTCCATGGAAATCCGTAGGTCCGGGCCAGAGAAAACATACTGACCAGACGCAAACGCACGTCAGGTTGGCAAACAGGTGCTTTGTCGGTGAAATAAGCAATAGGATTGTAGCACGCTCTCCGATATACGTTAGGTCAGCAATATTGCGCTCTCAGAGTGGGATAGGAAATACTACCGAGCAAGCTTTTCAAAAAATAAAATGCAACCGCCGGCACGAAAATCGAATTCACGCGGTGCTATGAGCTATACTTACTGTACAAGATGTGACGAGTAGCACACACTCACGCCTGCTTCTTATACTACGAATGGCGGCTATTGTGAGCAGCCGGGGGCTAAGCATGGCTGGGCTACGCTCGAGAGCATCCGTGTTTTTTCATCCACGCCACGTAGTGGTGTGTTGTTCCAATCATGGCAATGCATAACGTGCATCACGGCGCTGGTAGCTCCAAGACAATTACAAACTATTAATATTCGGAATGCGTGGCACACCTGAATGTTCCAGCCTAGGGGTCCAAACTTCTTACGCTCACGGACAGTAGCGTGGAAGAAAGTCAGGCCGAATAGCATCTTCTTGAATTCGCCAGGACGAAGGCACGTATCAAACCAATCTTGCTCGATGTTATAGAAGGAGCCCAGAAGATTTGCCCTCATACCCTGGACAGACAGCGATTAGAGGCAGTGTCTCAGTGGCGAAAAAGGTTTATAGAAAAGAGATCTGCAGCTTATGCTGTCTTTGCTTCTTCCAGAACATGTGGGCGACCAATTCATGTAGACAACCGCGGTGCGATGCAAATCCAACTCTGCTACGTGTTGCTTCTGGTCAATAATCGGCAGGATTATCAGGACTGGAAGCGCGGCGGCTGCGCATATACGAAGTGCGCCTTCGCCTTCCTGTGACAGTACATGCATGTTTTGTAGTCAAAAATACGGCGTGCTATGCTGAGCGACATAGCTGCTTCAACCACGCAAAGGCGCGGAAAAACTTAAGTCTACTTCGCAAAGTATCCCCCACCCTTTTTCATTGCCATAACCTGGACCGATCCAACATTGTGATGGTGGCATTTTATAAAATGCGCTAGTACCTTGGGGGGCTCGTTCGTCATTTTGACTCCATTCTGAAGGATGTAGGAAGGAAAATGCGGGCTTGGCTCGGACGTTAGCCATAGGCGGAAGGTTTCGTGTACTCGGTCGGGCGTTAGCTCTTGGCACAGTCGCTCCAGAGTAGGCATCCATGATATGCACAGATGACAGTTTTGCAGGCACACCCATGTACCGCTGTCTGCTGCTTCTGAGATGGCGGCCTGTGCAAACGTTTATAGCCGGCGATGCGAACGTCTCATATGCAAAACGAACTCTATCAACACACGACGTCACATTTTGGCTATCGAGCACTTCGACACTCACATTCACCTTTCATTGCTGAGTACGCATTAAAATTAGTATGTGAGCATCTATAGTGTATCACGTGGTTGGCATCATTCGTCAAGAAAGGTCAAAATGGTCCTTGTCGCACGACAGAAGGTAATGCGACCCGTATCCTTGGTCGCCTCCGGATCGATCGAACTAGCGGCACTTTATAAAATCGACGTCATGATCTATCATGGGCAAAACTGACCTCTGCGAGGGGCCCTTGCCCCTGACCGAGACTGATTGACGCCAGCTTCTTGCCGCCGAACCCTAGCTCCTCAGCAACTCTAAGGAGCTCCGTCATAGGATCGGCTCCCGGGGTGAGGACAAATATCAACGGCGTTGAACAGCTGGAGTCCTCATAGCATGCCCTCAGGTCGAACGGCGGCGGCTCAATGAAGCTGGCGCCCATTTCCTGTTCAGCGTAAGAGACACATTCACATACTTCAGTTGGGAATTTGAGAAAATTTCAACACACGTTGGTTCACCTTGGTCTTCGCTTCTACCTACACTGACCCCCATGACACGCCGAAGGCCTCGATCGAAACTACGCCAACAAATCGGGACCATGGAACGCCAGGAGCACGCGCGGTGATGGCCTATCTATTCGTCAAACTTGCTATTAAAAGTGAGGCGTTTGCCGCTTCCGATGCCATGCTTTTGAACTTCGGGCAACGTGGTCAAGAAAACAAGACACACGTCCATCGAAGTATTTCGACAGAGAAGTTTTGTTCACCTGTGCCACGAACTTCTGCACGCCTGGTACGACGATATCTGGCCGAACCGCGCGGAGCAAGCAGAGTTTTTGGAATGGTTCGTGGTCTTCACCCACCACCTCCTCAATCTCAGCCAATGGATCCCCAGCAACAAAAACGTTCTCCCAAGCGCTCAAGTTCGATTTGAACTTCTCCGGGTAGCCAGCCATGGTGGTAACCTTGCCAGCGGCAATTATCTCGCCCCAGGTTTTGTCTGTCAGCCAACCTTTGCCGTTTGCCACTGGGTTCGGCTCCACGAGGTCGAGGCTTGTTGCGCCCTGCAAGAAAAATCGGAGCTCCTCTCCATTCATGCGGTCCTCCCCTTGCATGATCTTGATCGATAGAAGGAAAGAAAACAGAAGCTTGTGTTTTTCGAACAAACTTCGACACACGTTCTTGTACAGCATCGCCGTAAAGTGGTCGCTCAGATTTCGCAAGCGGTCCTCAAGGACATGCGCCTTCGTCGCTTCGTCGATCGCCATCTCGAACAGGTTGATAAACCAGTCAAGCGAGTACTGCGATACCAGGCGAAACAGTAGATCACGATTTGACGTAGCAGAACACGTAACGGAGCGTACCTGGTATGTCAGAGTTGAACTTCGGACCACCATTTCATTGTAGACAGCAAATCCTCTTCAGCAATCTCCACAATGCGCGTAATTCGAATCAAGCGCGCTATAATAATCTTACTCCGCGTATTGATTCGATTTTTGAGTGAGACGTCTATTTTGTCACCTGGTACATAGGGTCGACGGTGCCCAGGTCTGCGATGCAGAAGAAGAGCTGCGAAGCCCGGAAAGCGATTGGAATGTAGCCAGTTCTTGTCTTGGCAATTATTTCTTGTGTCTTCGCAGCCTCCTTGACCTTCTTTTCAATGATATTAGAAGTCACTTTCGATTGTGCCAGCGTCGATATCAAGACCTGCCGGCCAAAAAAGCGTGAGAATATCGCACAATTGATGTTGTTTGACCTTATCCTGCGGTCAACGCTTCATGAGGTGTATCCCTCGTGCGGGTGCACCCATCTGCCCAGTTGGTGGTGAATCTACTGCAGAGCGCGGGTCACGCTCTCCATCGAGACATAACGAGCGTATCGTAACAGCTTACCTCGTCGTCAAGGATGTTGCCTTCGCTGTTCTTCAACAAATCCAGGATGGTGTCCTCTATTTCCTTCTGGACACGTTTATTTTCAGCATCTTCCAAAACTAGCTGCTCCCGACGGGCCTCCAGCTCAGCCTCCTCCCGTGCGACTGTAATTCCGAGCATCTGGTCCTCTAAGCCTTCTTGCGTAGCCATAAAATTCAGGAGGTTCACCTGATCCCAAGAGGTACAACATGTCGACGGGCGTGGACGAGCACATTTTAACTATTTGCTATCGGTCCTTTCTCCGAGTGCTCGCTGGGAGGTAGGTGCGTATATTTGGTCGGTGGGGAGATTGCACCGGATACTAGATACCAACACACTTCAGGTGTGCTACCTCAACACGAACAAACAAAATTATGTTGGACCTCGGTGTGAGGAAACGTGCTTTGGGACAAGCCAATTCAGATCGAAAAGTTGGGCGTTGTCACCAATATGATCAGTGCGTGCGTTATTCACTTTTGTCATAACATGCTGACAGATTATGGCATACCTTCACACACAATTCCGGAGGGTAGTGGGGGTTGGTCATCTTGGTGCTGACGTACAGACGAAAGTTTGGGTCGTATTCGACGTTGTTGTCGCCCATCCGTATGGTCGAAATACCCCCCACGGTCACCACTTGTTTCAGCAGCACAGGCTCGAGTACAGGGTCTAGGCTCTCCGGAACATTCTCCAGAAGGATAGGAGACCCGAACTGGATGGCGTTCTCGATGGTCCGTACGAAGCTAGCCTGATTGGGGACATAGATAAACAGACAAACACACGAGTTCTTGAACTTGAGATCATGCTGGTCGTGGATTTAAAACGATACGAAGTCAGATCGGCAACTCAAGCAGGGCGGTTGAAAAGAAGAAACGTCCACGACTATACTGATGCACTTCGCACCTGGTTTTGCTGAACCACCTTCAATTGGTTGTCACTCTCTCTTTTCTTCACCCACTTGTTCGCCTGCCCTTGCGGATCGATCATAAGTGGCCAGCGATTGCTTTCAAACAGCATAATCGCATTGTCGATGCTGAAGCTGTCGTTGGGGAGTTTGTCGATTACCCATCCGCGAATTTTGACGGCATCTCCCAACGTTGTCTCTAACCGGAAGTTTTCACTGCAAAGGATGTTTTTGGCGCCTAATAACCTGGCCCATTGGGAAATGGCTTGCTCTCGGAATGCCGATGTGAAAGCCCCCATGTACGCAATGACCCCAGAGGCCAGCGTAATGTCACCTGCAAGAAAGTGCAGCGAGCGGAGTGATCTTTTTTGCCAAATCTGCCTCGGGAGGGCTACAAGGCCTTCACTCCGGGTAGAGCAAACGATTGCCTGATATTAAGGACGGTGCATACAAATACGTGCCGTAGTATGATTCCTGGTTTCTGGTGTGGACAGCAGTACATAAAATGCGAAGACTGACTGCTTGAGGCCCACAACGTCAACGTTAGCATCTGTTTACCATTGGTGCATCCGACACAGTTATCCTGTGGGAAATATTGTCGTCTTGCTTCAAGCCGCCCTACCTGTGACATTTTCATATCGATTCTGCAGTTCGCTGGAGAACCTCGCCCAACTTGTCTTCTCTCCACCAAGACCTGATATTAGCTGCTCAGCTCGGCGTAGCTTGTTGCCGCAGTCCGTTACCTGCGCAGATTTGTTGGAAGGGTGCTTATAATACCACCCGAGGCTCGGCAGTCTTAACCTTCGAACCCGCGAGACGTTTCGTGGTCTGACTACACCCGTATTATTCGCCATTAGCGCTTTGCAGCTCTTCTTGTCAATGTCGTGCGCACCTGATCCTGCAGAGCAACCTTTTTTGCTTCTGCTTCTTGAAGCTGCTGCTGAAGCGTAGCAAGTTTGTCCATCAGATCCTGCGAAGCAAAAAACGCGTGGTTGCGGCAAGATTACACGTCCTGTGGCAAATAGACTTAGTCAGGCATCACATCGCGGCTCTGATTTGACTTTCATCGGTTAGGCCAATCGACTACTACAGGTAGCAGCGAGTCACGGTATTTGCAGGATCTGTAGTTGCGGTGTCACCTTCAACATCGCCTGCTTCTCGCCAAGCTCCGACATTGCTTTCGCCAAAGTTGTCTCAGCCTCTGCAAGTGCTGCTCGCTTGGGTCCGACCACCTTGGCAATTCGGTTGTACACGACCATTGCGTGAACCCACTTGCACAGTCCTGCTGCTGCTACAGAGCCTTTCTTGACCTTCTCCGGGTCGAAATCTGTGTCGTCTGTGTAACCCGTTTTTACCTGCAAGCGGCATCGGGAAATCGACGGTCGAGAGTAAATGCACGCAGTGAGTAAAAGACATTGAGCTCATCTTCCATCAGGGAGCACCTTACTTAATGTCTGCGCCACAAACGATGTTTTGCAGGAGGATCAATCTCTCACCGCTACAAA